>CABHPP010001699.1:0-21899 GCA_902168425.1 Peromyscus attwateri | reverse complement strand
CTTCTTCTTCTTCTTCTTCTTCTTCTTCTTCTTCTTCGCCTCCTCCTCCTCCTCCTCCTCCTCCTTCGTCTTCTTCTTCTTCTTCTTCTTTTTTTTTTTTTTTGGTTTATCAAGACAGGGTTTCTCTGTGTAGTTTTGGTGCCTGTCCTGGATCTCACCACCACTGCCCTGTAAGACTCTCCTTTTAAGAACGTTTTTATTAGCGCATATTAATTATACACAACAATGGCTTTCATTCTGACATTTTCATACATGTACATAATGTATTCAAGTCATAGCCTCCTATTCCTCTCTTGTGCCACTCACTCCTGCCGACTCCTGTCCTCCTAACTAGCCTCCTTTCCCACCTGCATTGTGTGTGTGTGTGTGTGTGTGTGTGTGTGTGTGTGTGTGTTCCATGAGTTTCATTACGGCTGTTTAGAGAAACCTGAGTGAGAGTTGGCTTACCAATGAAAGAGATATCTTGATAGAGGGAGATGTTATGGGGTAAGGGAGAAACTGGTGCTAAGGAAATTCCCAGGAATCCACAGGGACGACCCCAGGTTAAACTACTAGCAATAGTGGAGAGGGTGCCTGAACCGGCTTACCAGGGTAATCAGATTGGTGAATACCCTGTCATCATAGAGCCTTCATCCACTACCTGATGGAAGCAGATGCAGAGATCCACAGTCAAGCACTAGGCCGAGCTCCGGGAGTCTAGTCGAAGAGAGGGAAAAGGGATTATATGAGCAAGGGTGTGTGTGTGTGTGTGTGTGTGTGTGTGTGTGTGTGTGTGTGAAGATCATCATGATGGGGAAATCTACAGAGACAACTGAACCAAGCTCGGGGGGAACTCACGAACTTTAGATAGACAGCTGTGGAACCTGCATGGGACTGGACTAGGCCCTCTGCGTATGGGAGACAGTTTTGTAGCTTCGTCTGTTTGAGGGGGCCCTGGCACTGGGATCAGGGTCTATCTCTGGTGCATAAGCTGGCTTTCTGGAGCCCATTACCTATAGTGGGATGCTTTGCTCAGCCTTGATGCAGAGGGGAGGGGCTTGGTCTTGCCTCAACTGAATGTACCAGGCTTTGCTGACTCCCCATTTTGGAGTGATCCCTATTGGAGAAGGGGATGGAGGGTGGGTTGGGGGGAGGCTGGGGGAGAGCAGGAGGAGGGATGAGAGGAGGATCTGTGGTTGATATGTAAAATGAATTTAAAAATTTTTTAAATAATAAAAAAAGTTGACTTACAAGAACAGTGGTATCTCACCAGTTCTCTCCGCATCAACCTTTGACTGTGTGTAGATCTTCATGATCTTCAGAAACTCTTCAGACATCAGAACACAGTTTGGCCTTGATCCTAATGCTTGTCAGAAACCGGCTGTGATGAATTAAGTGGGTCAGAAAGGAAGCTTTCGTGAATACTGGGGAGATTGTGCCTAATCAGCTGCAACTGTTGAAGACTTGGCGAAGCTTTTCTTCGGGTGCCAAATAGAAATGGCACAGTCAGGGGCACAGAGAGTTCAGGCTTCGTGTTCCTGGGCAGAGGCAGGGGTTGGTTCTGTGCAGTTCAGCTTGAGTGACCAACTGATTAAGGCACTGACAGTCCTATTTACTATGAGGAGAAAGGCCCCAGCCTGAACAAAGACAGAGGGTGGCCCTAATCAAGGACCCGATGTGTTTGGCCATTTCTGCTCAAAGAATGCTCCTGTTGAGAAAAAAATGCATGAGAAAGTCCTGCATCTCTATTTTTAATCTAATGAGTAAAATAGACTCGTGGACCAGAAACAGGAGCAAATGCACTCAAGTATTAATTGTAGGGTCAAGCTTCTAAGGGTAATTTCAGATGCCTTTGTTTTTATTTCATTTGCTTGGTTAGTTGGAGCTTTATTTATTTGTTTGTTGTTGTTGTTGTTGTTGTTATTGAGGGGGTTGTTGTGTTTTTCTTTTTTAACAGAATCTTACATAGCCCAGGGGGGTCTGGGACTTTCTTACCCTCCTGTCTCTACCTCTTGAGTCCTGGGATCACATGGGTGTATCTCCACGCCCAACCTCTAAAATAATTATTTTTTAATTCTACAGTCTATTTTGTAAATGATTTGAATGAGTTCAAGTCAAGACAGGTTTTTTGTTGGTGTGTTTGTTTTCTTTCTAAGTGGTGTGGTTCTAGCATCAAAGCTAGACGTGGAGAAGTGGGTCAGAGGCAGCTCAGTCTATGCAACTATTGTGACAAAGACCCACAGAATGATTCTCAAACAATGGCTGTTTATTTCTCACAGTGTTGGGAGCAGATGGCTCAGATCAGGTGTGGGCAGGTTTGGTTTCTGCCGAGGCCTGCAACAACCGTACCTTGCAGGTGGCTGCCTTCCCGCTGTGTCCTTACGTGGTCTTTCCTTTGTGAACGCATCACAGATGTCTCTGAGGATCTAAATTTCTTTTAAGGGCATTCTTCTCTTAAGGGCATTATCAGGATGGGTAGAAACCCATCCCACAAGATTGCCTTTTAACTCAGCCCCCTCTTTCAGACATTCTCTCTACCTTAGGGGGGGTAGCTCTATTTGTAGAATGCTTGCCTAACATGCATGAATCCCGGGGTTCAGTCTCCATCATCACATAAACTAGATATGGAAGTGCAGGCCTGTTACCCAGGGACTGTGAAGGTAAAGGGAAAAGGATCAGAAATTCACAGTCATCCTTGGCTACAGATTGTGTGTGTGTGTGTGTGTGTGTGTGTGTGTGTGTGTGTGTGTGTTTATAGTGAGTACAAGGGCTCATGTACACATGTATATTTAGTGGTCAAAGGTCCATCTTGTTTTTTGAGATGGGATCTCTCACTTGGATGGGGGACTTACTGATTAGATTAGGCTGGCTCAACAGTGAGCCCCAATGTTCCCCCCACCACCACCTCCCCCATGCTGGGATCAAGGCGTGCACCACTCTCTCCCTGCTTTTTACATGAATGCTAGGGATCAGATTCAGGTGTAGCTGGAGAGCTTCTCTCCAGCTCCCGCCAAGCCCCAGCAGTCCGACAGCCCACTTATAAAATAAACACACAGACTCTTATATTACTTAAACTGTTTGGCTTATTGGCTCAGGCTTCTAGCTATCTAGTTCTTATATCTTAAATCAACCCATTTCTATTAGTCTATAAGTTGCCACGTGGCTCGTGGCTTACCAGTATCTTAACATCTTTTTATGGTGGCGTCTGGCAGCATCTCTTCGTCTCAGCCTTCCTGTTCCCAGAATTTTCTTTTTTGTTTGTCCCGCCTGTACTTTTTGTCTGGCTACTGGCTAATCAGTATTTTATTTATACAGAGCGATATCCACAACACTCAGGTTCTGATGCTTGGGTGGTAAACACTTCACCAACTGAGCTGTCTCCCTAGCCCCTACAAATTCATATTTGAGGCCAACCTGAGTCACATAAAACCCTGCCTCAAAACAAAACAAAACAAAAAATAGATCTTTAAAATGAGTCAGACCCCTGGTTACAGAGTCAGCACCTGGGGTTTGGAGGTTCAGAGCTTGGATGACAATGGGAGAGAACCAACCTTGTGTTAGTGGTTTGTTCTAATGCGTTCACCCCCCCCCCCCACACACACACACCATCACTGAAGGATTTCTACTTCTTCTTCTGTCAGCTCTCCAAATGGCAGCTGAGTTATGGGGTGTGTGTAGTTTACATGATGCTGGGGTGGATGATGGACCTCACTGTGTCTGCTGGACCACACGGACCACTAACAAGGTGGTCTCCTCTCTGGTCTTCTTGAGAGCTGAGCTGCCCTGATCCCATTGTGGCTTTGGGATACAATGCTTCTTCTGTTTGTGGTGCTGTTGTCTCTGGTCGCTTATGCCAACTCCAGGTCTGACTGCTGGTCCAGTGCACAGTAGCAGTACTTCTCTTCTTTCCCAATTACCCAGGGAGGTACTATACCCTTGCATGTCCCTCAAAGGTTTTGAGAAGCCAAGAGCTCTACTTCAGGCTTCTGGAACTCCATAATGCAGCTGTTTTCCATGGCCTCAAGCCTACAAACTTCCTACAAGCTTCCTGTTCTCCTAGGTTCCTGGGATGCTGTGCATGTTCTACTCATAGATACAGGAGGCAGGTCTCAGATACTGCTGTTCTCTGGCTCCCTCAAATCTAGCCAGGTAACCCTCTCCCTTCCCTCACCATCTTTTTCTCTGTCTCTCACACACAGTTACCCTCAGGGAGCAGTAGATGAGAACTCTCACTGTAGGAAGGCTACTCTTTCCTTTCTTCCTCCACTTGCAAGAAGAGATGGGCTTGAGCATTTCTTTCAGTAGTACCTCTTTTTTTTTTTGAGATTTATTTATTTTATTTTATGTGTTTGAATATTTTGCCTGCATGTATATATGTGTACCACATGCCCATGGAAGTCAGAAGAAAGTGTTGGCTTGCCTGGAACTGAAGTTACAGATGATCATGAGCCACCATGTGGATGCTGGGAATTGAACTCAGGTCTTCTGCAAGGGCAACCAGTGCTCTTAACCATGGAGGCATCTCTCCAGTCCTCTGTAGTTCCTCTTAGCCATCAAAAATAAAAAATAAAAAATAAATTCACCCCTTTTACATCTAAGGATGATGATGCACTGTTGTCAGGGCCTCAAAATTGATCTACAACTTGAATCCTCATGGGAGCCTGATGACCCTTGACTGCGACCTCACATATCCTCAGTACGGGGCTGGTTACTGTGGGGCTGGTCATTTCTGATGCAGTCTTCTGATTAACAGCCGAACATGATGCACAATTCTTTAGCTCTACTACGTATTTGTTTCCTTTCTAAAGCCCTACAATGTGCTGTTTCAGTGTCTGGGAACCCTGTAATTTACAGGGTAGAGAATTATGTCCAAACACCTCCCGAAACAGTAGCCCTCTTTTTGTTGTTATTTTCTTATTTGTTTTATAAGACAATCTCAACTCTGTAGTCCAGGTTGGTCTTGAACCTCTGATGACCCTCCTGTCTGCACTTCCTAGGTGCTGGGTGAGCCAACATCTCCGCATGAAGTAGCTTCTTCATATGTATTATTTTTAATTTTTATTTTAGCTGGGCAGTGGTGGTGCATGCCTTTAATACCAGCACTCGGGAGGCAGAGCCAAGTGGATCTCTGTGAGTTCAAGGCCAGCCTGGTCTACAGAGTGAAATCCAAGACAGGCACGAAAACTACATGGAGAAACCCTGTCTCAAAAAAAAAATTATTTTTAAATTTTTTTAAATTTTACATGCATTGATGTTTTGCCTGCATGTATATCTCTCTGAGGGTGTTGGATCCCCTGGAACAGGAGTTACAGACAGTTGTGAGCTGTCATGTAGCTGCCAGGAATTGAACCCAAGTCCTCTGGAAGAACAACCACTGCTCCTAACCACTGAGCAATATATATATATATTTTTTTTTTTTTCCCAAAAAATCATTTTTTGATCTTGGTTGGAAGAGGATGTCAGAGTTGAAGGTGGCAAAGGTTGGGAATCCCATCCAGGTCCTCCCTTGGGCTAAGCATATCATCTGCCAGAGTTCTAACCATAGCCCATAGAACAAGTATCTACGCTCTGACCGCTGCCTTTACTGCTGCACTCCAGTGATGCAGTCTTGAGACAGACCACTTAAACTTTCCAAACTCTCATCTTCATCTCTCAGATAAGGCAAATAACATTATGCCAATGAGATTATGTGAAAATATGTAAGTACAGTGCTTGGAAGGCAAAGAAACCTAGTCCATCTTCCATAAATGTGGACCTGGCACCACTCGAAGGAGGGAAAAATCAGAAGGTAAGAGAACAGTAGAAGGTAGGGTCAGTGCTGGGCTCAAGCTTGGTCAGCAACATGAGGGCCACAGTAGCAGATTTAAGTGTCATCGGGATTGAGTGTATTATATACCACCAGACAGGCTGGTGAATCTTTCTTTACTCTCTGGTGGAGGCTGTTAGCTTATTCTTGACTTGGTTTTTGTTTTGTTTTGTCTCATCAGAAATAACTTCCGGGCTGGAGAGATGGCTCAGAGGTTAAGAACACTGGCTGTTCTTCCAGAGGTCCTGAGTTCAATTCCCAGCACCCACATGGTGGCTCACAACCATCTATAATGAGATCTGGTGCCCTCTTCTGGCCTGCAGAAATACATGCAAACAGAACATTGTATACATAATAAATAAATAAATCTTAAAAAAAAAAAAACTTCCCCTGTTATTGGGCTTTCCTGGGACATAATGATAGTCTTCAAACCTATAGATTATGTGGGCACTAGCAGTGTTACCCAGCCTGGAATACCAGTGACCCTTCTATACCCAAAACAGGTCTTCTAAGAGGGTCTTGGACTGCTCTTGGTTTTGTGAAGGGCTCCGGTTTTTATAATGCATGTTACAGTTCCTTAGAAGCAATGTGTTGTCAGGCAGTGCTCTCCACTTTCGTGTCTTCAGAATCCACCACACCCCCCTCCCCCAGGGCTGACATCCGTCCGGAGGTTCTAAAAGCAATGTTCTTATTTCAGAGCTTCTGCAAGCATCTGGGAGATGGCAAGTCAACCAAGGTCTTTGACCCATCTAAGTGAGAAAACAAAGAGCCAGGGAGACTGGTGTGACCCTTGGACACATGCAGAAAAAAAAAATAGTGTAATAAACGCCAGAGAATTCATATCAATTGGAAATGGGAAATGATGGAACCAATAAGAGCAGAAAACGTTGCAGAAATATGTCACTACCAATGCAAAAGAAGAAAATAAATCACCAGAAGAGCCAACAGTTCTCTCCCCTAATGAAATATGAACTTTTGCATGAGGAAAAAGGGCCATGGAAAACCAGAACATTCACCACAAGCTCAAGAGTCATTTGTTTAGCTAATATGGCCGGTGCCTTGCATCAATTTGCTTCCTGTGAGTGTGAGCACAAAAATGAGAAAGGATACAAAACATCCAAAAAAAGTCTGTTACGAAAATGAAGTGTTTATCTAGGCAGAGAGAGTGACAAACAGTGGCTTTCAAACATTTTGACCCTAGCTCATTTTAATTTACTTATTTTATTACATTTATTTGTGTGTTCATATGTTGAAGGAGTCATGCATGTGGAAGTCGGAGGACAAATCATGGTCCTCTCCTTCCACGATACCGGTTCCAGGTATTGAACTCAGGTTGTCAGGCCTGGTGACACATGCTTCTACCCACTGAACCATCTTGCCAGCCCAGAAGAAATAGATTTTACATCAAAATCTGGTACACACACACACACACACATAGAAGTCACACAGCTCAGTGGAGGGTACTTGCCCAGCATGCACAAGTGCCTACATTCAGTTCTCAATAATGGAAAACAACAAAACCACAAAACAAAAAAATAAAACAAAACAAAACAAAAAACCCTCATTCACAATTCAAATCATAATGATGTCATTGTGGGTAATTTATTTAATTTCACTCTAATTCTTACTTATTAAGTACTATTGGAGACCCATTAAGTTGACTTCATGACTCACTAGTGGGTTACAGTTCACAGTTTGAAAAATATATTTGTTTCTTGACATAGGGGCTCACCATAAGCTTAGGCTGTCTTTGAACTCTTTACCCTCTTGCCTAAGCTTCCTGAATATCGGCGTCAGAAGCATGAGCCACCTGTCCAGACTTGAAAACTATCTATCAGTTGGCCTAGTGTGCAATATCCTAGTGATGAAGGTGCACCTGCTCTGGCTGTGCTGGGGAACCTCGCCCCTGGGTTACAAAGGACGCTTTATTCAGCCTAAACCCATAACAGAATTCCTGGAATGTGAAGTAGCCTTCCAGATAAGCTTCCAGAGGTTTTATCTGCTCTTATGGGGAAGTGGTTCCTGTCTCTGCTCCACATTTCATGGGAAAGCCATGTTCCTGGCAAAACAGGGCAGGGAGTTCAGGACAGTGGCTTCCTCTCCTCCGTCGTCTTCTTGGTGGTTGGACTAGTTACTTATGTCAATGTACAGTACTGAAAAACAAAACGAAAAACCTCACCCACAATTGCAGTCAGCTTTCCTCACACTGACATCACTGTGGTTTTCTAGAATCCTCCTGAACTCAACCAAAAGTAAGAGGCTTTTGTAATGTGCCTCTGCAAGGGAGAGGTTCTTATTGTTAGTGCACTACCATCTACAAAGTAGGTGCTTAGAGGAATACTTGTTGGTTCAGTATAGGGAATTCTAAACACATTAACTTAGATTATGAGTTAAAATATCTCAAGATCTGAGGCTCTAGAGTTAATGTAGTTGGTGGCCATTTGGCCCTTCGCATTCTCCTTTCCTGGATTGGTGATTGACGCGTTTCCTTTGAAACAACAGAATACCCAAGTGCGTTAACTCAGACAATCAGGGCAGTCGTTTTCTTACACAGGAAGGAGTCTGAAGGGCAGAGGCCGTTGGGTGGGCAAGGCCACTCGTTGATGTCAGCATTGACCCTCTTGGCTTTTTCCTCCTGCTCTGAAGATGCCTGCTGCCCTCCGTCCCATCACAGCTTCATTTTTGGCAAAATAAAGGGGACAGTAGCCACTATACTACACCAGTCCCTGCTGTAGAAAATCAATATTCGCCCAACTGGCCCAGCAGAGACTATCCCCCAAGAGCTGAGGTTCTCACTGGGTCATCTTTTCACCGCTGAGAAGAGCTGAGGTGTGGAAAGACAGAAAGTAGGTCATTGGGAGGGACAGCCAGATTTCTTCAGTCAGGGGCATTCATACTAGCTCAAAACTCTTCAGGGCAGAGGGACAGCTTGTTCCATGCCTGGCAGCTCTAGAAAGATGTTTTTGTTTGGAGCCAGAACCAGCCTCCCTCTGACTGATCCCTGTGGGCTACTGGTTGTGCCCTGTGGCAACTTTGCACATGAATTTGTTTACTTCTTGCTAAGAGATGTACAAATATTTGAAGACATCAACCATGGCTCCCTTGACTCTTCTCTTGAACACAGAAAGCTTCTCCATTTGGGTCCTTGAGTGATGTGATGCCCAGTACTCTGCCTCTTGATCTGCTCCCCTCTGGATGTTCATTGAATGATGTTCCTATTAGACTCCAGTGCCCCAGATAACACCTCAACAGATACGGAGCAAAGCCAGAGAAGCCAGACGCTGATCGCCATTGTTCTGGGAGGGTATTAAGTTGTTAGATGAGTTTGGTGTTGCCCTCTATGCATTTTCTATATGTGATCTGGCTTCTAAAGACCGTAAATCTTTTCTACATCTTTACCATTCTCTGCTTATGTAGTTGATCTAGGTATTTCTGCTGCAGAAATTAATTGGGAGAGAGACTTTATTTTGAGACGGGTCTCTCTACATAGCCTTGGGTGTCCTCGAACTCGATCTGTACACCAGGCTGGCCTTGAACTCACAGAGGGTCCACCTGACTCTGCCTTCCAAATGCTGGGATTAAAGGCATATGCCACCATTCCTTGCTTAATTTTTTTTAAGGGTCTCACTATGTAGCCTTGACTGGCCTGGAACCCAATGTGTAGACTAGGCTGATCTCAAACTCATAGAGGTCTGTCTACCTCTGCCTCCGGGGTACTGGGATTAAAGGCTTGAGCCATCATGACCAGGACTATGTATATTTAATTCTTGAGACAGAATTGTGTAGCCCAGGATGGCCTTAAAGTCTATATATAGTCCAATGGCTTTTTTTTTTCAGGTTTGAAGAGTCCTTTTTTTTTATATAGTATTTTTATTTTATAATTAACTTAATTTCACGTATCAGCCACGGATTCTCCCGTCCTCCCTCCTCCCACCCCCCCCCCCCCCCCCCCCCCCAACCCCCCCCCCCCTTTCCACCTCCTCCAAGGCAAGGTCTCCCCTGGGGAGTCAGCCCAGCCTGGTAGACTCAGCCAAGGCAGGTCCAGTCCCCTCCTCCCTACACCAAGGCTGAGCAAAGTATCCCAGCATAGGCCTAGGCTCCAAAAAGTCAGCCCATGCACAAGAACAGGTCCTGGCTCCACTGCCTGGGGGCCTCCCAAACAGTTCAAGCTAATCAACTGTCTCACTTATCTAGAAGGCCTGGTTCAGTTCCATGGGGGTTCCTCCACCATTGGTTCACAGTTCATGTGCTTCCACTAGTTTGGCTACTTGTCCCTGTGCCAAGATGGCTTTGAACTCCCAATTCTCTTGCCTCTACCTCCAACAGATGGAATTATGGGTGTCACCATACCCAGCTTTTAGTAGTCTATTCTGTATTGTTAGACTTGATTTATGTGTCTAGTTTACTGAGTTATTTTCAGATTATTTTATCTTTAATTTTTTAATATTTCCTTATTGGGGGAAACACATGCCACAGTATTTGAGTGGAAATAGGTTTTGGGGGTTGAACTTGAATTCTATTTTCCAAGGTGTGAGTTATTCCTTCCAAGTTGATATTATCTGCAAATGTGACTAATGCATGCTCTTTATAATTGCATATAAATTGTCAGGTTTTGCCATTGATATTGTTGTTTGATTGGTTTGCTTTTTTGAGAAAGAGTCTCCTATACGCTTGAGTTGGCCAGGAACTTTCTATGTAGCCCAGGCTAACCTCGACCTTATGATTCTCTTGCTTCTGCTTACTTAGTGCTGGCATCACAGGTGTGCACCACCACACCCAGAGTCAGGGAATACTTTCAATCAGAAAGGCGCAGAGTCTTTCAACCTGTTCCCTGATGACCTCTTTATAAAGTGAAGCTGGTTTGTCACTAAGTACATCAGCACTCGATAAATCTGCCTCATGACCATTGAGCTCACACTCCACCCCTGTCCTAGGACACTCTGAGAGCCTCTTTCAATCCCTTTGTAAAGAGTCAGATGAAAAGCAAGCTGTGTGTACATGGTGTTCATGTCTACAAACTCAGGACTTAGAAAGTGCGATATAGTGGGGCGAAGGAGGGGAGAGGGGAGAGGATCGGTTCCATCCCTGTCCCCTGCCTGTAATCCCAGATGCAGAGGCAGGAGGATTATGGATTTGAGGCCAGTCTGGACTACATAGTGAGTTCTAGGCCAGCCTGGGCTACCTAGCAAGACTCTGTTTATTGTGTGTTGCTTAAAATGAGAGAGAGAGAGAGAGAGAGAGAGAGAGAGAGAGAGAGAGAGAGATGGATGGACAGACAGACAGACAGACAGTTTTCCTCTGTGTTCTTCAAATTAACCCTTTTTGTGAACCCTGCTGCCTTTCTTTTTTTTTTTTTTTTGACTTTTTAATGAATATATTTTACAAATACACCAGAGAATCATGCAATGCTGCCTGCATTGGATGCAATCCTGGGCCACAAGTCTGCACATTCCTTTGCAACTGGACCTGTGATAGCAGAACCTTTCATCTCGCCTTTATTGTTCACTATGACTCCTGCATTGTCTTCAAAATAAAGAAACACCCCATCTTTTCTTCGATACGACTTTCGTTGTCGAATTACCACCGCTGGATGGACCTTTTTTCTTAGTTCTGGTTTGCCTTTCTTAACTGTGGCCATCACCATATCGCCGACACCAGCAGCAGGAAGTCTGTTCAGTCGTCCCTTGATTCCCTTCACAGAGATGATATACAAATTTTTGGCTCCTGTATTGTCAGCACAGTTGATCACAGCTCCTACCAGAAGACCCAGGGAAATCCGGAATTTCGCTCCGGAGGACCCACAACGTCCTCGCTTCGACATCTTGGACGCCCGGAAAGAGAAGCCCTGCTGCCTTTCTAACAGTAAACCCAGGATAAAACTTGGAGCTGAATCACATAAATAGTTATGAAATTGTACATGAAACTGGGGTTAGTACAAAAGCAGATGTTATGTAATTTAAGTAATCTTTGAACATTCCCCTAGTGATTCACAAAATGCAATTGGTATGGTGTGCCATTGGCAATCCTTTTGTCTTGTCTGTTCTGATTTGTTTTGTTTATTGAGACAAGGTCTCTCCCTGCCTGGCCTGGAACTTGCTAGGTAGACTAGACTGGCCTCCAACTTGTGAACTTGTATCGATCTTCTTATCTCTCTGCCTCCTAGTGAAAATTACAGTCTTGTATTACTGTGCTAATCAACAATCTCATATACTAAACCTCTATTCAGTGGGTCAAAGAGAATCGATAGGCTAAAGGCTCAAACGGCTATCTGTCCTTAATATGTAAAGTATTTCATCAGATCATATCTGGAAGTGAATGACAGGAACATGAAGAATTCCAGAGCATTCCCGCTTGTTGGTGGGTATGTATTGTATTGACTTAATTTGAATCCTTCTCTCTCTTTAATTTCTTCACTTTATTTTTTTATTACTATTACTATTATTTATTGTGTGTGTATATGTGCGTGCGTGATGCGTGGGGGAGAGCTCATGCCACAACACACATATGGAGGTCAGAGGTCAACTGTGAAGTTAATTCTTGCCCCCCATCTCTTACATGGGCTTGCTGTTCCCTTAACATGCATCACTTCAGCCACATTAACTGGCTTCTCTGTATGTGTCTACACAGCAGTGCTTTCTCTATGTGTGAATCTGTCCCTCTATCTAAATCTCTTCCTTTTATAAATATGCCTGTCGTTTTTGGATTGGGACTCAACTCCAGCAACCTGATTTTTCTTTTCTTTTTCTTTTTTATTTATTTATTTGTTTGTTTGTTTATTTGTTTATTTATTTATTTATTTATTTTGTTGGTTTTTCAAGACAGAGTTTATCTGTGTAACAACCCTAGCGGCCTTGGAACTCACTCTGTAGCCCAGGCTGGCCTCGAACTCATGGAGATCCACCTGCCTCTGCTTCCCGAGTGCTGGGATTAAAGGTGAGTGCCACCACCGCCTGGTGCAACATGATTTTTAAAAGACCACCTCAGTAAAAACCCTGTTTCTAAATAGTCTCATCCTGAGGGACTGGGTACTAAGATTTCTGGAGAGACACAGTTCCACTCATATCGGTGTGTTTGAACAAAGATTATGGGGCTACCCTAAGATGGCAGAAAAAAAGAAAATGGCCATATAATCCACCCAGGATGGAGTAAGACTTGTGCAGAAGGGAGAAGTGGCAAGGAAGGTTTTTTTTCCCACCCCCACCCCTATCAACCAACATTACGTTTGTGAAGACCGGGAACACAGCAGTGGCAGCGTTTATAAAGCCTTAAGACCTCAATGTCTTGCTATGTTTAGTCCTTTTAATTTTTTGTTTTTTCAGGACAGGATTTCTCTGTGTAGCCCTGGCTGTCCTGGAACTCACTCTGTAGACCAGGCTGCCCTCTGCTTCCTAAGTGCTGGGATTAAAGGTGTGTGCCACCACTGCCCGGCTGCTAGGTTTAGTTCTTTAACACTTAAGCAAGCAGGGTTGGAGACTCCCATCTGTAATCCCAGCACTTGGGTACTGAGACAGGCATTCACCAAGAATTAAATACCAGCCTGAGTTACATAGTAAGTTCCAAGTTAGCCTAAGCGATAGAGTAGTTCCTGTCTCAGAAAAACAAAAATAAAACAAACAAGCACAAACTTAAGCAAGCTTTCTATGACCCTCTACTTTATGTGTCACTGTGGCTCTTAGAAACCAGAATTAGCAGACGAAGTGTGCTCTCTCAATTCTAAGTCTCAGCACAGCTTACCACTGGCTACCAGCCAGTGTTTCCTGTGAAATGAATCACAGCCCAGAACAGTTGACACTTAATGAGCAGCTACACAACACTCAATAAATATTAGCTGTTTTCCTTCTTGCTATTTACTGTTGACTCCCCCAAAGCTAATTGTGTTAGATTTGCTGTAGCAAAGCATAACAAAACCTTGGGCTGGGGCTATAACGCGGTGGGAAAGCTCTTGCTTGCCTAGCATGCATAACGCACTAGGTTCCAATTCCTGTAGAGAGGGAAGAGAAGGAAGGGAGGAAGGAATGAAGGAACTAGGAAGGACAGACCCTTAAATAACTGATAATGAATTAGAAGGAAGAACTCCAGGAAGATCATTGAGATGGGGTTAGACAAGAGATTCTCCACTTGTGGGTCACGACCCCTAGGCGACTGCTCCTTTTACAGGGGTTGCCTAAGTAGCAATGAAAATAATTTTATGGTTGGGGGGTCACCACAACATGGGCAACTGTATTAAAGGGTCGCAGCATTAGGAAGGTTGAGAACCACTGGATTAGACTCAAGTGGCCACAGGTTGATTTTCTTTCTTTAAAAGAAAATTCGAAGTCTTAAATTATTTTATATATGTGTATGTAGGGAGTATATATGTGAGTGCAGCGCCATGGAGTCCAGAAGAGGTCATTGGATCCCCTGGAGCTTGAGTTCCAGGTAGTTTTGAGTTGTCACTGTGGATGCCGGGAACTGAACTCTGATCATTCACAAGAGCAGCCAGTGCTCTTAACTGCTGAGCCATCCACCCAGCCTCGCGGCCTGATGAATGACATAATTGAGTAGAATTGTTGGGCACAGCAGCACAAAGGTTTCCCTGAATAAGCTGTTTTCTGTCCATCCGGCCAGTTCTTTCCTCGGGTGAGCAATCCATTTCCCGATAAGGAACAACTTTTCCAGGATGAGTTAGTTTGGAGGAAGCTCCTGGAGCAAACTGTTAAACTATTGCCACATACTCATCTTCTTAGGCAATAATTTTATGAGTATTAATAGAAGTGTGATCACTTCTCACAGCCCATCTGTTCTTGAACACCACCTGAATCTCTCTGGGTACCACAACCCGCACAGCTTAGAGAATGAACCTACAGGGACGACAGGGGATGAAGAAACAACAGACCTGTGTGGTGATACATTGCGTACCCTAATAAATTTGCCTGAAGATCAGAGAACAGAACAAGTCACTAGATTAAACATAGAGGCTGGGCAGTGACACCTTTAATCCTAGCACTCTACCAGAGGCAGAAATCTGTCTGGATCTCTGTGAGTTCAAAGCCATGATGGACTGCATGAGATTGGCTCAGTCTAGGAGAGAAACAGAGCCAGGCAGTGGTGGCACACACCTTTAATCCCAACACTTGGGAGTCACAGGCCTTTCATCCCAGCACTAGGAAAGTTGAGACAGGAAATGATATGTGTGGGCAGAGAAAGGTATATGAGGCATGAGGAGACAGGAGCTAAAAGTCTTTGAGCTGAGGAAATCTTTTCAGACTGAGGAGTCCCTAGAGGTAAGAGGTGGCTTGTTCTCTGATCTTTCAGCATTCGCCCCAATATCAGGCTTCGGGTTTGTATTAAAAGACCATTTAGCAATTCGTGTTACAGATGTAAGTGGAGAAAAGCTGGAAACAGATAGGTTGTGTGCTTTGATGGAGGCGCACCAACAGCAGCCTGGAAACTCAATGTATTTATTATATACAGTACCACCAAGGGTTAGCTATTCTCTGCAGGGGGCCGTCTCAGGCTGCTGGCATCTCTGAGGAGGAAAGAGCCTCGGCTGATACATTCTGAGCACGCTGCTTTCAGCTAAAGGTGGAAAGTTCCTCAGCATCAGTACTTGGACCAGAGGAAGGTTTTGCTGTTTTCTGGGCATGACCTAGGCAAGGCTCTGCTATCCCATGGTTCTGAGGCATTGAGATCCTTGATGTGATTGTGCCCATGTCAATATACACATTCACTCAAGACTTCATCCACTCCCTGTTTTGGGATATTTGATTGCATTGTGACTGTGTTAGTAAAGTTAACCTTGAATCAGGAGGTGTAGCTAACGACTAGCTGACCGGAATTAGCCATAGAGAAGCCAGGAATATGGATAGAGAAGACACACAGGAAGGAGTAGGGAGGGCCTTAGAGATTTCATGGTCTTTTCAAACTGGGAAGTGTGGAGAGAAGGTCAGCTGGTCGTTCCTCAGCTGCTTCTTTGATCTATCAGATTTTCACCCTAATATCTGACTGCCAAGTCTTTATTGGTAATAGAACAACTTAGGTAAAAACAATGCCCTCCATTTAGAAATATAAATTCAGAAGTTTTTTAGATTTATTTATTTTATTTATGTGTATTTGTGTCTTGCCCACATGTATGTCTGTGTACCATGCCCATGCCTGTGCCTGCAGAGGTCAGACAAGGGTGTCAGGTCCCCTGGAACTGGGGTTACCAACAGTTGTGAGCTGCCAGCTGAGATGATGGCTCAGCACTTGGGAGGCTGAAGCAGGAGGATTGCCTTGGGTAAGCTTGAGATTAGTTGGACTTAATAAAAAAATAACCTCAAAAAAAAAAAAAAAGCAAAATGTAGTATTTATCAAAACCAAGAAGGTCAAAAGAATCAGTTACTGCAGAATGGAGCCATGACTAGTCCTTCTTAGTGTAACCTGAACCCTTTACCAGGCCCTCCTGCCAATAATTACTCTGTAACCCAGTGGATCTCAATGCCTCAGACCCATGGGTTATACCAACCACCAAACACTTGTTCCAAAGGAGCCTATGTAAGGCCCCCAATCACCTGGAGGATCCCCCAAAGTCAATTTGACTTCTGTCAAGATCCCATCATGTACTATTTCTGTCCCATGTCACATTTCCAGAGGTCTGGGGATGTTACTTGGCCGTGAAGTTCTTGCCTAGCATGCAGAAAGCCCTGGGTTCAGTCCCCAGCACTGTATAAACTGGAGCACAGCAGTGCTTTCTGGTTCTCCCAGTACTCCAGAGGCGGAGGCCGGAGGATCAGAAGTTCAAATTCGGTGTACTCATTCTTAACTATGCCAGATTTGAAGTCAACCTGGGTTGCACAAGACTGAGTCACAAAACGTGGGAGCGCAGAAAGATGGCTCGGTGGGTACGAGCACTCGCTGTGTGGGCCCAGCCACCCGAATTCAAGCCATAGCACCCAGATAAGGAGCCAGATTCGGTGGACTGTGGCAATCTCAGCAACTCCGCAGCAAGAAGGAGGCAGAGACAGAAGAATCTGTCCGATACTTCTGGGCCAGCTCGTCTGACGTTCCCTGTAGAACACTGACAAAAACAGAGGTCCTGACTCGGTAAATAACTCCCAAACGCTGTCCTGTCCTCCACATGTGCGCCATGGCGCGTTCCCACCTGCGCGCATGCATGTGCCCCCGGTCCCCACCCCAATAAATAAATATCTTCTCCTGCTTCAGCATTCCTTTTGACACTTTCCTGACCAAAGGAAGCTCAAAGACACACAACGACATGCCTGTTGTTCTACCCTGCTGTCTATTGCTATGAAAACAAAACAAAAACAAAAACAAAACAAAACAAACAAACAAACAAAAAACAACCAACAACAACAACAACAAAAAGACAAAACAAAAACAAAAAAAAACACTGACCAACTTGGGGAGGAAATGGTTTCTTTGGCTTACCTATTCCATTCACAGTCCATCACTGAGGGAAGTCAGGGCAGGAGCCTGGAGGCAGGAACCAAATCAGAGACCATGAAGAGTGCTGCTGCCTGGCTTGTTCCCCATGGCTTGCTCAGCCTGCTTTCTCACAGGACCCAGGACCACCTGCCCCCGGGGGGTGGCACCACCCACAGGGCTCTGGGTCCTTCTATATCCATCATTAACTTAAAAAATGCCCTACAGACTTGCCTCCTGGCAATCTGATAGAGGCATTTTCTCAATCAAGGTTCCTTTTCCCAGGTGACCCTGGCTTGTGTCCATCAGGTTCTAAGGAAACTCCAATTCCCCAGGTTCAAAAGGCAGTCCTGGGCCTAGATGGGAGGATTTCTGGTTAGATAAAAGCCAATATTCCCCAAGGACTTGGGATGCCCATTATCCTCTACCAAAAAAAGTCATTCCCCTTACCACTGGCAGAAGGGACAAATGCCTACCTGTGGTGCCAATTAGCACACCAAAGCAAGCAGTCCTCCAGGCTCCCTCAGTACCACAAGCACCTGTTACACATTTCAAAGTCCATGCTAGCATTCTGGCTCTTCTCACCTCCTCCCCTACCCTAAACTGCCTCCAGCTCATGGGCATCCGGCTTCCCGGTTACTCATTCTCCTTATAACCCTGCTCTTACCAATATTTTCTCGTTCTCTCTCCTCTTCCCTCTCTAATTCTCTGCTCTGCTCCTGCTTCTCATGCCTAGGCTCACTTCACTCGTCATGTTCAGGGCTCTTTCTCTCTCTGCTCTGGACTCTTCCAGATGCCTCTGGCTGTTCTCACTCATATCTATAAAAACCCTTCCCCTTAACCATACTATGGATCAGTCATATCCTTAGTTTATACAGTGTCAAGGAGACAAAAAAGCTAGCCAGCACACCTGTGTTTTTTTTTTTTTCTTTTCAGAGCCTCATCTAAATCCACCATCCTGCTGCCCTCATGTGTTGGGATTTTTTTTTTTTTAATTTTTGTTGTTTGTTTGTTTGTTTGTTTGGAGGCACCTGTGGCGATTAAACTTAAACCGTGGGTGTTGTATGCTAATAAGGTACTCTGCCACTGAATACTGTACTGAGTTACATCCCTACCCCTTCCTGCTCTTCTTTTCTTTCTCTTTCTCCTCTTTCTCTTCTTTATTTTGGTGCTAGAGGGTGAGCCCAGGGCTTTGTGCGTACTAGGCACACCAACCACTGAACTACATCCAGAAGTCTAACTCCCCCTCATCCTTATTATATATTTTTTAATTATGCAGGACTTGGGAGCTAACCTCAGGGCCTTGTGCATGCTGGGCAGGCTCTCTACCTCTGAGCTACACCCCAGCCCCTGTCCTGAGCAATTTGATCTAAAGGAAATGAAAAGCTTTTAAAATTGCCCCAAATGAGCCGGGCAGCAGTGGCGCACGCCTTTAATCCCAGCACTTGGGAGGCAGAGGCAGGTGGATCTCTGCGAGTTTGAGGCCAGCCTGGTCTGCAGAGTGAGATCCAGGACAGGCACCAAAAACTACATGGAGAAACCCTGTCTCGAAACACCAAAACAGACAAAAAAAAAAAAAAAAAAAAGATTGCCCAAATGGAAGTCTCTCTGACCTTCCCTGGTCTCTGTCCTTCTTCCCCTCCTTCCTTGGAAGGGGTACTCTGTAATGTTCCCTCATCTGCCCAAAGTCCACACTCAACAGAGAAGCCATCACCTCTGGTCCTTTCTTGGGAGCTTCCATCAACTAAACCCACACCACAGGAAGACAGAAGTCAGACAGTCCACCTGGACAGACCTGTCATACACAGGTCTTTGTTCTCCACTTTGTAACAAGAATCATTTCCACACCTCCATCTGTCAGCCAAACAGATCTTGCCTCAGGCCATTGGACATTCTCCAAGCCTACCTACTGTGTTAGCCCCAAAAGTAACTACACCTCCTGGGTTCCAGGTATGTTTGCCCATGTACATGGATGCAGAGGCCAGAGCAGGACCTCAGTGGCTTCCTCTATTGATTTTCACTTGATTTCCGTGAGACAGTCTCTAATTTTTCTTGCCTAGGCTAACAGGCCAGTGAACTCTCCCAATTCACCCATCTCTAATGTTATAGTTTCAGGCATGCACACAATCATGCCTTCCTGGCTTTTTCCACGGGTGCTGGGATTTGAACTCAGGTCCTCAAGTTTGCGGAGCAAGTTTTCATGCCCACTGACTCATATCCCCAGCCCAGAACCATGATTTAAATTCCCTTTTGTGCACTAATAAATCTGGGCATCTCTGTCTTCATTTTCATTTATGTATTTAATTTTTATTTATTGGTTTTAGATTCATTGCGTTTTGTTTTGTTTGAGGCTGGGTCTCAGATAGCCCGAGCTCGCCTTGAACTTGCCAAGGAGCTAAGGATGACCTTGATTGCCTGATCTTCCTGCCCTCACCTCTTGGGTGCTAAGATTATAGCTGTGCTTTGTGCATTGGTGTTTTTGCCTGCATGTCCCTGGTACTGGTGTTACAGACAGTTTTGAACTGCCATGTGGGTGCTGGGAATTGAACTCAGATTCTGGAGGAGTAGCGGATGCTCTGTACCCTGCTGAGCCATCTCTCCAGCCTCAGTATAAAGGTCCTCTTATAAGATGCGCCCATCAACCTGTGGTCAAGATCTGATGTTCATTATACCATGGTCAGAGGTCTGGCTTCTAGGGAGGCCGGAGAAATACTTGTTTCTTCATGATTCTGATCACACCTGGAACTTCCATCTTCCATTATTGAGTGAACGTTAATCATAAGAGAGATTGAATGGATGAAAAATTGAAGGAAGAAAATCTGTCCCCAAAGCAGTAAGCTGAACTCCAAGTACATGACCTTCAAGGAGGTGTTTCTTACCAGCTCAGCAGATTCACCAGAAGACCAATGTACTCCTCTGTCAGGTTACCAATCCTGTGCATGTCTGTGAGAATTTGGAATTGCAACTATAACAGAAATAAAATAAATCTCTATGATCAGTGGTGGACATCAAAACGGAATGATGTGGGCAGCAGGGTTGACAGACAGGTGCAAGCCTGCTAGGCTAGGAGATTTTTCTCTAAATAAGTGGAGTATGTTAAAATAGCATCTTGTCCACCCCCACCCCTACCCCCGATAACACATCAGCATTTCTTCACATGAGATTGTCATATTTTCTGCACCAGCAGTCACTGGATTGATGACATAAGCATCTTTTCTGGTTCTCATTTGGAGACAAGTTCTGTTCCCCTGGACAGTTTCAAGCATGGAAGTATATTTTGGTCTAACATTTTCTTGTCAGCAATACCAAGAATAAAATCTGAAGGAAACCAAAGTCTCTGTTGAGAGACTCTGAGGAACACTGCCTGTTGACTTTGAGAAAAATCTTTTAACCCAAATCTTGACAAGGTGAATATTCATGACTGTGACCTGGAAGGTTGCTAGCCAGAGGAGAATAAAGAAGCTTGTACCAGGAGACTGCAGAAAACTAGGTCAGGGTAAGAGCTGCTGGAGGAATCAAGGCCCTCACCAATAAATATGCAAACAGCCCCAAGGTCACAAACTGGAGGAGCATCAAAGTGTCTGTGACTGGTTTGATAACACTGTGACGTTCATTTCTCAGTTCACCTGGTCCATCAATTCCACATCCCTTTGGTGCAGTGGTTTTCAACCTTCCTAAGGCTGCGACCTTTTAATACAGTTCTTCATGTTGTAGTGACCCCAACCATAAAATTATTTGTATTGCTACTTCATAATGTAATTTTGCTACCATTATGAATCGTGATGTAAACATCTGATATGGGACCCCCCTGTGGGGTTGCGACACAGGTCAGTTATACTTTTCCTTTTTCCTTTTCTCTCTCTCTCTCTCTCTCTCTCTCTCTCTCTCTCTCTCTCTCTCTCTCTTTTGACAGTCTTAGAGAAAAGAATGGAATTTGCCTCTGCGTGGAGACCTTCCATGTTCCCCTCCCTTAAGAGTTAATCCAGTTGAACAGGTCAACCCCCTGGCCAAGAGACCACCCCTCAGAAAAGCAGCGCACCCCCACCCTCCCACCCTTCCCCCCACCCCCCTGCTTAAGCTATGCTAAAGTGATAGGAGGAATCACTACTTGGTTGTGACCATAATTCGGCCCCAGAGCAGTCCTGTGCTCTACCTTGAGGTCTGACTGGGTTTGCCAGCCTTTCTGATTTTTGACTCAGAAAGGGGAGACTATTCCTTTTCTTCTTCTCTTCTGTCTTTCTCTTTTTGGATGTGGGCCAGAGCCCAAGTGTCTTTCCCTGGTACTTTGAGCTTGTACAGTCTTTTTTTTTTTTTTTTCAATTTTATATATATATATATATATATATATATATATATATAATTTTAAATGCCGAATGTCATTTATTGAAGGGGGGAGGAGGTCTTAAATACAGGCTTACAGCACAATGGGAGGACCCCAGAGGGCAGAAGTTCACTACTGATGTTTTACTATCTTGCTTCTAATCTGTTAATGCCCATTATTCAGGATACACAGACAAGGAACTTCTCTTAAGCATTCAGGAGGGTAGAACCTGGCAGGGAATTAGCATAGGGAGGATCTCAAGGTCAAGGTGAGCAAGCAAGGCAGCAGTTACCCAAAATGGGGGCCAGGGCCCTACAGGTCCCCCTTTTATTAAAAAATGAGCTTCTCTAGCCGGGCGGTGGTGGCGCACGCCTTTAATCCCAGCACTCG
>CABHPP010001697.1:65015-86220 GCA_902168425.1 Peromyscus attwateri | reverse complement strand
GCTGTATTTGAACAGATGCTGACAAGTTTGGGGTTATTGAGACTGGAGGGATGCCTAAGAGAGAAAAGAGAAGACTGGGTGTTTCCTGGGTGGTCGAGTTTGCTCTTCATATTTTAAGTCAAAGGAAGTAGACACAGGAATGGAGGAAGCCAAGAGTCCCAGAGTCGGGAGGGTGAAACTGCTCACTAGGCTCTTCCAAGTGTCTGAAGTGCCCACAGAAGCAAAAGGTGCCAGAAACTGAGCATCCCTGGCAGGGAGCTGAGTGGATCAGAGGGAGGGTGGGGAAAGGGGAGAGAAAACAACTGCTAAGAACACATCACCTCAGAGCCTGTTTATTTCTCAGAAAGTTTTCCAGGCTGCAAACTGATTGCAAAGTCACCTAAATGAAGTATGGGCCGAGGACGAGGCAATGACAAACAGGAAGTCCATCTAGGGCTAGTCTTGTCTTTCATCAACTGTGACAGTACATAGCCCTCAGTGGAGACTAATAATAGCAACACCTTTTTCTAGGTTTTATTTGAGGGAGGGCCACTGAAAGAAAACAGACAAAGAAAGATATCCACAAAGCACAGGGCGCCCTAACAAGAGCACCCAGTGTGGAAGATAAGAGATCAGCTGCACCGGACTGCCCACTTGCCGGTTCAGTGCAGGCCAGGAGTCCTTGGGTAGAAGACGACTCCAGGACTCAAGGATCTGCTTTCATCACCAGGCTACTCTCTGGTGTTCGAAGCTGTTCTATCAACAGGGACCAGGTCTGAGCAGGACTAGAGGACAGGAGCTAGGTGAGAGTAACACTTTACTTCTGCTGCAGTTGTCCACGTCACTCACCAGGCAGCAGTGGATGGATGGACCACCTATGACACGGGGATCTGCCCAACCTTATGTTCGTATATACTCTGTGCTATGCTGTTCCGTAGAGGTTCATGTTCTCTGGGTACCACAGGGTCTAAGAAGTAGGGAAATCCAGATTGGTTCTCCAGCTGCCCATGCCTTCCCTGGGTCCAGGGTGGTTTTCAAGGGTCCACACATGAGGGTTGGAGGAGAGGAGAGGTTCCAGGAGAGCTGGTTCTCCCACAGGTAGGCATTTGATAGCATCCTGCTTCTTTTCTTTCTTTTTCTTTCTTTTTTTTTTGTTGTTGTTGTTTTGTTTTTTTGTTTTTCGAGACAGGATTTCTCTGTGTAGCTTTGCACCTTTTCTGGAACTCACTCTGTAGTCCAGGCTGGCCTCGAACTCACAGAGATCCTCCTGCCTCTGCCTCCCGAGTGCTGGGATTAAAGGCGTGTGCCACCACTGCCCGGCGCATCCTGTTTCTATCAGCAAAGATGAGCGAGTGTCCAAGGTGCTATTTTGACCCTGGAGAGAAGCCAGGATTAGAATAGAGAGGTTATTTGTCTCCACACCACTCTTGCTTGTTAAATGTAGTTTGAGATTTCTGAAATGGCTTTAGGGCACAAGTAATTATTCTCAGCAGTAAGACAGAGAAACACTGAACAGTACTAGCAAACAGTCTAAGAGAAGAGCTTGGCCAGGTGGCCTTCCATTGGATTGCTGAGTACCAGCCAGGAGAAGTGGCACAGGGGGTTGTGGTACTTCCTGGGAACCCAGAGAGAACAGAAACTTCAACCTGGACCGGCTTGCCTGTGTTACGACCTTCCATGGTCCCATGGCATGCTAGTGGTAAACCAGGGGCTCAAACTTGGGTCTTCTATTATAATCAAGTTGAAAAGAGAGGAACATTTCTCAAGGCTACAGGTGAGGCCCAGCTGCTCGGCCCATATCCCCTGCTTCTTGGTCAGAAGCTGGAAGATAGCCTCAAACAATGGCAACCAAATAGTTCTGTTTTGTGCTAGCTCAAAGCAACAGCTGGGACAGAGGTGAGCACAGGCCCAGACTGCAGGCTGGCCTGAAATGTTTAGGACTGTCCTCTGTCTTCTGTGGTTTTGCCAATACCAGTGCTCAGGAAAGGACCGAGGTAGAGTCCTGTGGCTAGCAACACTGGTTCAGGATTCACTGCTGTGATGAGGTCAAAACGGCACACTTGTCTCTGTTTCTTGTTAAATGATGACACATGCCTTCAGTGACTGGGTTCCCATCCTTGAGGTTTTTCTTGACCCGTGATTCTGTACCTCAGCTTTGGCCCTGCGGTGGTGGGAGAGGAGAGCAAGCTGAGTCGAGTGGACAAGCAGGCTGTGAAGCAGTTACCACAAATGTCCCAGCCAGCCCCCAGGGACATTCTGGAAGTGGGATGCCCTTTGGAATTGCCTCCAGGTAGAGGAGAGAAAGCTGAGCCTTTGTGTTCATGGTCCCTGAGAAGAGGAGAAAAACATGGGCAAGGCATTAACTGAGTGTTGGCAGCTCCCTTTTCTGAGCCTGATTACTCTTCTTTGATGTGTCTGCCAGGCTCCTTAATTAGACCCTAGGCCCCTTTAAAGATGACAAGTATGGATCCCCAGGTCATCCCAGAGCAAGTGCCTCCTACACTGCTGCCCCTGATGCTCACAATGCTAGAGAGAATGAGGAAGTATCCAGGCCAGCTGCAGAGTAGAATGAACAAACCAAGACGGTCTTTGAGAATCAACATGTTTAGCTATCTTTAGGAACTCATTTCTCAAAATCTGAGTGAATCCATTATTCACTAATCTTACGAAAACCACTTATTGAAAGCGAAGGGCCAGGGAAATGGCTTAGTTGGTAAAGTGCTTGCAGTGAAAGCTCACGGACCCGAGTTCAAGCCCCCAAACCGACACCAAACAAACAAACCAGGTGTGGTGACATGCACATGTCCTTGAGGAGGCAGGGGCAGGTGGATCCATCCCTGGGGCTTGCTGGCCAGCCAGCCCAGCTGAATCAGTGAGCTCCAAGTTCAGTGAGAGGTGAGGACAACTGAGAAGACACGAGGGCTTGACCTCTGGCCCCTCCTGCACACACACACACACACACACACACACACACACACACACACACGCACACGCACACACGGAAATGTCAGTGACATTGCTTCTTGTAGACTTAATGAGAGGACATATCTTGGGAACATCATTGTGCCTCTATCTTTTCCCTTTCATCTCCTACCTGGGAAAGTTGTTTGGGTCTTTTGCTCAAGCTAATTGACGAGAAGCAGCACTCCTACTCTGCCAGGAGTCATTTTGGTGACAAGACAATCCTTTGATTGGAAGCTGGGCACCTAGCCTAACAAACAGAGCAGGGGGAGGGGGGGGCCTTTGGGCTAAGGGCCAGGCACCAGCCCTTCTGCCTCACCACTCCAGGAACCTCTAGTTCCTGGTGCTGTAGGAGGTGGGAGCAGCCACCTGCTGGACTCCAGCAGGGACTTGGCTGTCACTCATTGCAGATCCTCAAGAACAGAGTCTTGGCATGAGCAGGGAAGTGGGATGGTGCTCACCCGCTCCACAGAAGGTGCATGTGGCTGAATGAGAATGCATTTGGGAGTCAGGGACAAAAGTGCAATCTCAGCATCACTGTTTGTCCCCTCCAGGCACAACCTCTCCCACTTTGGTCCCTGGTATTTGGGTGTTGGTTTTCTTACACATAAAATGTGGATAATGATCCCCTTACAGGAGATAAAAATATAAAGTGTAAAGTGAGATTCCATGGTGAATAAGCAAGACATGGAAGTTCTAGAAGTGTTGCTTCCCCTCACTAGAAAGCTACCCAAGAACACAGCTGAGGTCACCAACCCAACAGGAAGCCTGGGATGCCCCAGGTTAAGAACACTGTGGTGGAAGACACTGTCATTTGGACATTCTAGTATGTGTTTGGTCTTATCCAGTGTAAAGCTTTGGCGAAATACATTTCCAGATTTATCTAGTAACTCTCCTTACTTATGCTAAGGTAGGCCCAGGGCCTAGAGGGAAGCTACCTTGAGCTGTGGGCTGAGGTGTTGAGCCCTGCCTTAGGGAGCATAGACATATGTCCACATACCAGGAACTTGTGGGCCATCATGGGGTGCCATCACAGGAGCTGGAGTGGTTTGGTGCACTGGGAGGTTGGGGGCACCTCCTGGCAGTCACAGGCCAGAGATGGCTATGAAGACACAGGTTTCAGCAGAGGGGCCTCACTCTCAGTCTTCATCCCAGCACACTGACTTGAGCAAATTCTGGGACCTCAAATCCCAACCTGACACCATAATATGGTTTCTGTCGAAATGAGTACAGGGGACACTCACTTGTCACATTAGTCAACGGGAGGCACAGTGGATGGAGGACAGGTTTAGGCCTGGACAGAGAGTAGGGCTCGTGACCTAATGTTAACTCACAGCTCCTACTGGGAATCAAGAGAATAAATAGGCTGGTACCAGCCTGGGCCTGGGCAACAAGTATGGCCTGGAGTCTTTAATGTGCACTCCCCTGCCTTCATCCCTGGGAAGTCAGCCCTCCCCATCAGCTCACTTCATCATCTGAGCACATTTCCTTCAGCTGTCTGAGAAGATGGCAGCACACTGGGCTCCACTCTCAAGTGATAGGCCTTGGCTCTTCCCAGCACCTTGCTCCGTCTTCTTTTTAATTTAATTTAATCTATTTTTGAGACATTATCCTCGAACAATATTTTCTCCGTGTATCCCTGGCTGTCCTGGAACTCGCTCTGTAACCAGGTTGGCCTCGGACTCGGAGATCTGCCTGCCTCTGCCTCCTGAGTGCTGGGACTAAAGGTGTGCGCCACCACTGCTTGGCTCGCTCTGTCTTTACAGAGGCACACCACGGGCCAAGCAACTTTCCCTTGCTCTCTGTTCTCAGGTTTTGTTGACACATCAGAAAGATCTGACTGTACAGTTTCGAGATCACTACCTTGTGCAGCTGGGCTTGATTTGTGGCTTTCTCCTGACCTGAGGACCCACTGTCTCCCCAGTACCCCAGCTCTTGGGACGCGTGCTCCTTGGGTAGCACCAGCAGCATACCCTTACTTCTGTCTGGACTGGAGTCTTTGGGACCTATCTTTCCCAAACTTCCCGTGACAGGCTTGAGAAACACTTGGTCAGTGGCCAACCCCTTTTCATTGAGTTTCTAGAATTTTCTTTGATCTGAAAAGTCTCTAAACTCTGAATCATTGAGGCCAGGACTGTTCTGGCCTGCTGTTGACTCTGACCAGGATAAGAAGGAAAGGCCTCTGGGAGTGAGACTAGTGCCACACTACTCCAGCAGTCAGGGTCAATGTGCTGTCACAGCCCCTCACAGTGCATCCCCATCACGGACACTGCCTAAGTGTGCTTCAGTGTCTACCAAGGCATTTCTGGCTTATAGGATCCTGCCACATACATCTCAGCCTTAGAAAACTCAAATCACAGGATGCTTCAGAGTAGCCATGGTGAATTTTATCAGCATCAGGCATGGTGTGGTCCAGGATCAGTGGGGAGGCAGGACCTCCTGCTTTCCTTCAGTCTTGTCCATCTTCCTCCAGAGCATAGAGAAGAGAGGAGAGGGAGAAGAACAGTGCAGAGCATTGGGAGCTGTGCGTGTTTAAACGCCCACCAAGACCCTCTCAGTCCATTCCTGAATAAATAACTTCACGGTATTTGGAGACCAAAAATGTGACAGAAGACACCAGGGCATGCGCGAATACAAATTTAAAACAATCTCCACATTTCTGAAGCACGAGAAGCTTCGGCTGACTTCTTAACAGATATCCCAGGTTGGCTCTTGGATGGGGAGTGTGTGAGATGGGCATGGGCTTCCATCAGTCTGGTGGCTAGTTCCATGGAATGTCAAGGTCAGACAGAAGTCATTCTGCAGAGACTGAACGCCCCTGGGCTACCTCTCCCACCACCGCTTCTGCATGGCCTGTTCCATCCCTGTAGTGGTCATGGGAGTGGTGCTACTGTTGTCTCCATTCTGCAAGTGGGACAATCTGTCAACAGGCCATGTAACAGGGGCAGCAGGGCCAGGCAGCAGGCTGGAGCTGTCTGGCACGTGAGCCCACATGCTGAACCACTGCGCTGAACAGACAGATGGTGCTGGAAGGCAGTGTGCCACCTGAGAAAATGCGTGGAGGGAGGACGGCGTCTGTTCCCAACAGTCTTTATAGACTGCCGTACAGATGCCTTCCACCCCTCCCCCACTAGGCCCTCCAGCTGCTGCTAGCTTTGCAGCCTTGAGCCGGCGAACCCCTGCACTTGCCTTGTTCCTCATTTCCACTGAGCTCCTAAGTCTCAGCACTCTGGCAGTTGGAGCCAGCAGAAAGGAAGGTCCTCAATGTCACTCAGCCAAAAACAATGACATTTTCCAGCTCCGCGCTCTCCCGTCACCTTCCACGTGACCCTGTGTGTGTTCGTTACCCTCTTAGCCAGGAAAGGCCCCTTGCCTAACTGGTGTTTGAAGCCCCTCTCCTTAGAACACTCAGGTCTTCGGTGGGTGTGTTTTATGGGAGTGATCTATCCTTGGCTCCCTGGGAATAGGCATGGGGCTTCGAATGCCCCCCCTCTAGTGTCGCTTCCAATAACTCCGCTGGTTTGCTGTCTTTGGACCTCCGAGAGAACACTGCCTTCTGTACTAAGACCTGGGGCTGCAACCCAGCCGTGTCTTTTGCTACCATCTTTTTTTCCTTTGCTCATCTCTCTTCCTTTCTTCTCTCCTGTCTCTCTACCTATCTCTTTCCATCCTTTATTTAGTCTCCTAAGAGCCGGATTTCATCAGGCTGGAAAAACCTGCCTTCTGACCCAGTTCTAGCGCCTGGCGTGGATGCAGCAGTCAACCCTGGGCGGGCCGGGCTCCTCTGGGACGCTGTGGTGTGCCCAGCAAGGCTGCATCTTAGACCCTGGGTCATCTTTGAAAGAGAGTGACACACTGGTCTTTGCTGGACCCTGTTCAGCATTTGGCACCATGCCAGACTCTTTCAAAGTTCTGCCATTCAGCCCATCACAGCTTGACCTGCTTCTGATTGTTGTCCAATTTTATAATCAGGGAAATAGAGGCTCAGATGGGATGAGTCATTTGCCCAAGGGGCCCAGCTGGTGAAGAGGGCTGAAGTTTCAACCCAGTGGGTTGTCTCTTAAATCCACAGTTTTTCCAGCAAGATTTCTTTTCGCTACCCCTCCGCATCCCATGTGGGGGAGATAAAGAAGGCAAAAATACCTCTCCAGGAGCTGCCAATCTCACAAGAATGGCAGGCTGTGCCTGAGTGGATGTGGCTTGGCACACCTGCTCTGGTTTCCTTGGTATTGTAGGCCTTGGATTGATTGCTTTGAGGACCTGGCTTCTACCCTGCTGCCCATCTCTAGCTGGGTGACTGGACAGGCTCCTTGGCATCTCTGAACTAGTGGAACAGCAGTAGGAATACCTCCTGAGGGCTGTCATGAAAACCCAAAAGATACATACAAGGAGCTTAGCCAGAAGCAAACGAGCAAATTATGACTTAAAAAAAAAAAATCCTTCTTGCACTGGAGTTGTAGCTTAGTTGGTAGAGTGCTTGCCTACCATGCATAAAGCCCAGGGTTCAATCCCCAGCACTGCACAAACTAAGCGTGGTGGTGTGTGCCTGCAGTCTTAGTACTTGGAAGGTGGAAGCAGGAAGATTGGAAGTTCAAGGTCACCCTCAGCTACATAGTAAGTTCAAAGCCAGCCTGAGCTACAGGAGACTATGCTTCAAAAAAAAAAAAATATATATATATATATATATATATATATATATATATGTATATGTATAATATAATCTTTCTTCATTTACTGGAGAAATCTGGCATATGTACCCTGAATCTGGCAAGAGCAGAGTGTGTGTGTGTGTGTGTGTGTGTGTGTGTGTGTGTGTGTGTGTGTATGTTTTCTCATTGCTGCTGTTATCTTTCTCTAAGTCTCTCTCATCTTACCACATTGTAGCATCCTTTTGATCGTGGAGACTGTGTTAATAACTGTCATTGGAATGAGATAACACCTATTTAAGCAAGCAAACAGGCCATCTCCATGGGATCCATATGGTAGAGATGTGGGCATGGTTCTGGACCTGTTCCCATCACGCTGGTTTCTGCCCACGGGCTCCCCTCCCCATCCTGTCCACCCACTTTTTCCTTATGGTGCAATCATATGTACCTGTCTGCCTACTGATATTCTCTGAGTGAAAGCATCCTGGAGCCTGAGTAGTTTGCTAGTCAGGGAAGTGTGGACCCATGCATGTTGGTGAGTGGGGGGCCACTACTCCAGGTGCCACCCTTGCATATGTGAGCAGTGGCACCCATAGTCACATAAGGCTGGGCAGAGAGGCTGCCCCCTCGCTTGGTCATTCTCTTTCTCTCGCTGTGACCTTGGACATGGTCCTGGCTTGAGGTCTCCCTTGCTGTCCGCTTTCCCTCAGGCAGTGGTGTGAGACTCCCTGAACATATGGCCCGTGAGCCAGGCACCCTGATTCCTTGGCTGTCCCCATACCCTGAGTTCTGGCCCTGGGACCAGAAGTGCTGAATTGTGGTCTTTACTTGGCTCTGTGAATGGGGCATTGTCAGAGGGCCCTGTGGCCTTGCTGTAAGTGGTCTTCAGGGTCCCTTGGGTCCATCAGACTCTGTGTTAGTCTATGCCCCTTGGTAGCTAGATTCCCATTGCCTGGCTTTGGCAAGGATGTCACATAGCTCTTGTCCCTGGGCACCTAGAACCTGCCTCCAAGTGCTTTGACTTGGGTTACCCAGAGGTATTCAGGGAGCCTTGAGCAAAGAGGTACTATGGCCTTGGGCCTCACATGCAGCCATGATGGAGGTCGGAGACCTTTACAAACTCATTCCCTCAAACCTTAAAACATGATATATGTTTCTAGGTTCTGGAGGGTCATAAGTGTATGTGTGCATGTCTGTGTACTCACATGTGCATGTGTGTTTAGGCATGTATTTGTAGGGAGACCATGTAAAGAGACATACATGCACACTATAGTATGATTCAGGCTCCAGATATAAAATTTAAATACTATATGGTTTAAATCAGTTAAGGGTCAGCTCTGCTCTCCTATCTAGCAGGAATAGCAAGATTGACCATGCAGAAGAAGAGCAGGTTCTTGGCTAGTCATCCAGGTGTCTCTTGCAGGAGAGTCGGGGAAGCAGTAGACCTAGCATGGGGGTCCGAGCATCCTCACCTATGAAGCAAGAGGTCTTAGGTTCTGCTATGGTAACTGGAAGGAAGCAGTGTGGTCTGATAGGAAAGGCCAGAGTTGGGGTCAGAGGCCCTAGTGTGAGCCTCTGTTTGCTGAGCAGTGAAGAGCAGTGGATAGTAGCAGATTAACATTTGGGTGTCCAATAAGTGACCGTGTTTTAACCTCAAAATGATAACCTTACAGAGGTCAACCACATATGTGGCTCGCCCACCATATGGCCTGCTGGAAACATTTGAACAGCTGAGTTTGAAAGTGCAAATCATCCATCGACAACCCTGTCATCTTGCCGTCTCCTCCTCTGCTGAGGCTGCCAATTTCACTTCCTTTTTCCAGGAACTTGCTACACTCATCCAGCAGTGGACCTTTCTTCCTTCTTCCAGAAGGCCATGCCTAAGGGCAGCACATGGCAACCCAGCTCTTGGTGCCTCGTCATGATCACCACCTGTTTTTTAAAAAGTTCAAGCAGAAAAGAGTTCCCCCCAACATCTCCAGGGGGGCAGAGGGCTTCAAGGGGGAGAGGGAGAGGTATTCCAAAGACTCAAGATTCACAGAGGGAGCTCTTGGGACTCCATTTTGTGGGAGGAGGTTAAAGTCTTGCTAGAGCTGGGATGGTGATCCAGTGGTGACTCTGCTGTACTCTCTTGGCTGCTTTATTGCTGCTGAAATAAAGAGGTGGGAGACCAGTGAGGGAGGAGCAAGGTCTGAGCAGTTCCTCAGAGCTCCAGGCAGATGGTGACATCTACAACTTACAGAGCACTCAGTCGTGTGCCAAACATTTCTCTACTGGTCCTGGCATTGTCCTCCCAGACCTCCTCCCTAGCAGTCCAACAGGACAAAAGTGTTCATAATGTAGCTGGATTTCTCTGTGACCCTGGGTATCTTGATGCTGATCAGGGCCCTAAACATCCCTTGTTATGGTTCATAATCTGGAGACAAACCCTAGGAATGTCTCCCAGGCAACAAATGTGTCTCCTGCTCTTCTAAGGGGCAACAAATGTTTCTCCTGCTCTTCTAAGAGTCACAGACTTGGGATTCTCTTTATTCCTACCATAGCACACATGCTAATGCTGCCTCGGTCTGCCCTGGCCTCCACACCCCATGCATCCATCTCCTCATTAATCAAGCTGTGTTCATTAGCAGCATACTTCAGAGCAGGCAGTTTTCTAGAATCTGGGAGTAGACTGTAGGGTAGAGGGGTAGCCCAGAGCCCTCCTCTAACCTGTCAGTTTGGTTCTGCTCAGGGCTCACTGGTGGCTGTCTTGCCGTCTGCCTCTCCCCTGGATGAGCAGGAGGGCCTGACTTCCCTATCTTGCTAACCCACCCAGGAAGTGGAGTGTAGCAGTCTGTGTTTTGGAGGCAATAGATGGAAGATGTATACACTCCACAGAAGAAAAAAGAAGATTAAGATGTTTGGGGTGTGAGATCCGGAGGGACCTGTGGATGAGGAAGCAACCACTATGGCCCTTCTGGCCCATCAGTCTTTCCCAGTAAGAAAAGTGATGGGCTCAGGAATGATCTTCCTTGGGTGTCAAGAGTTAATGGTTAAACAATGAGGAGGAATCCAAAAGCCAGCAAGTTTTGCTGAGCTGGGAGCATGGAGATGTCCCTGGGCAGTCAGCTCTGGAGAGAAGCCAAGCATCCATGGCAGAGTGAACATCAGGGCCGCTCAGACCTGTTGTACATAACAGAGATCCCCACCCCAATGCCCAGCCTCACACCCAGCAGCTGTCGTTGGCAGAGGTGTAGTATAGGGAGGGAGGGGGATGGACAAGCAGGTTCCAGAAGGGGAAGTGGCTCAGCAAAAGCAGAAGCTGCCTGTATGCCAAAGACACCCAGCCCACAGGCCTCGGAGGAGAACCGTGCGCAAGCACCCTGCAGCAGCAGGAGAAGGTGCTCTCGTTCTGGAAAGCTGCGTTCCCGCTGCCCAGGGAGAGGCCTGGCTTGGTTATCATGACTTGGCTGAGTTCCAACACGTGCTGCCGTCTCTGTCTCTCCGGCTTTGCGTTTGTTTGGTTTTCCATGTTTCCCCCAGGCCAGTGCCGGGAGTCTCCGTGGAGAAGCTGTAAGTGGCCCACTTTGGGTTGATGTTCAGACCCTGAGGAGGCAAGCAACTTAACACACTGCTGGAGGAAAGAGCCTGAGCCCCTGATCATGTCAGAGCCCCTGATCATGCCTGAGCCCCTGATCATGCCTGAGCCCCTGATCATGCCTGAGCCCCTGATCATGTCAGAGCCCCTGATCATGCCTGAGCCCCTGATCATGTCCGAGCTGCTGACTGAGGGCTTCAACTCTCGGTGACAGACACGATTGTCAGAAACCAGGCGGGGTGGGGACTGGTCTTCAGCATCTTCCTTAATCTCTCTGGCAGCAGACAGAATTAAAACTCAGCGGCTCATGGGTAAAGTGCTTGCCTGCCCGGTCTAATCCATGAGCCTAGGCTCCCAGTGGGAGACCCTGTCTCTAAAAACAAAGTGGATGGCTCCTGAGGAACTATACTTGCGGTTGACCTCAGGCCCCCACACACATAGGTGTGCACACATACCCATAGGAACACCCACCCCTGTCCACCCGACCCGTCCCTGCCCTGCCACACCAGACACCTCGGTGACTTGAACTGACTTACTCCAGCACTGTCTCTGGCCTCTGCATTCTCCCCTAGCCCCCAGCTGTGGGTGAGGTGGGGCAGTGGCAGAGCCAGTTGAAGGGGCGTCTTTCCCCAACGCAAGGTGTTGGAGGTGATGAGAGAAAAGGAGTAAGACTTCAGAGTCTGGGGATCTGCCCATCTGACTGACCTCAGCTCAGGGTTCCTCTGCTTGGTGTGAGCCTTGGCCTGTTTACCCAGCAGGGCCAGCGGCTTCTCTTGAGCCTTGGTTCCCCACCTACAGGAGGTTCCCCTTTGCCTGATTCCTCCTCCTCCTCCTCCTCCTCCTCCTCCTCCTCCTCCTCCTCCTCTCCCTAGGGAATATCGCATCTGCTGGCTAGTTTCTTAGTCACTTCAATAAGCAGGCACATTGGACCCTACTTTCAGTACAGGGTGCCCATGTGGGCATGTTTCCTTCCCAGGGAGTTGCTGGAATGTTGAATTAAGAGTTAAGGCAAAAGTTTCCAGCCAAGGTCTCCAGGTGGTTGTCAGAAGTGCCTAGAGTGGATGCACAGTGGCATGGCTCCCCACCTTGGCCTTGCCTCATTCTGTAGACCCCGCACCAGGTCCAGCCTCCTCACTGCCATTGCCCATCCCCCCATCCCCACAGCACACACGTTTCCTATGCAGGAGCCAGAGTCCAACGGAGACTCTGTACGGCCACAGCATGTTCTGGAAACTGGAAGGTAGTGGGGTGGGGTGAGGCAAGAGGAGTGAGGTTCCTCAGCTTATAGCTGTCAAGGTAAACACACACACACACACACACACACACACACACACACACACATACACACACACACACACACACACACACACACACACACACACACACCTCAGAGGGGATAAGAGGTAGTTTATTCTGGAGCCAAACATGAGTGACCATGGCCTAGGTCACCCCACATTCCGTGTCCCCGTGTTATAACTGTGTAATGAAGTTTCTGTAGTGACAGAATAAAGAAGGTCCTAACGAGGCACTTTTCAGATGCGGTGTGAGCATCAGGTAGGCGGGTCACAGCGAAGCGGGGAAACCTCTGCCATGGGCCTCAGAGGCTGTCTGCAACATTCCTAGCCTTGGTGGAAATGAGTGTTAATTCATCTCAGAGAGTCTTGCCTGTTAGTCACAAGGATGTTAGGTCAGACACAGAGGTGAGCAATGAATGGCTGGTAAGGGGGCTCAAGATCACCAAAGATAAATTGTAATTTGGCTCTGTGCCTCCAACATTTCAAACTTCCCACCATCATTGAATGTTCAGTCGGTTCATCAGCTTAGCAGAAGGTTCATTGGAAAGTATGGCTTCTTTCTGGGAACCTTTATTCACACAACCCACTCAGCAATGGCAAATGTTGGGGGAACTGTGTCTCCCTAAAAGATATATGGGTGTCCTAACCTCAGGCTCCTCAGAGTGTGGTCTTAGATGACAGGGTCATTGCAGATGCAGTGAGGTACGATGTCTCTGAGTGTGGTAAGCCGTTAATCCAGATTGACTGGTATTTCCTTACAAGGAGAGGACGAGATGGACACCAAAGACAGAAACACAGGAGTCCACGTGTGACAACAAAGGCAGAGAGGCGTCTGCACCTGGGAGCTGGGGGTCCCCAGGAGCTGGGAGAAGCCAGAAAAGGGTCTCCTCTACAAGATTCAGAGGGAGCTGGTCCTACCCATACCTCATATTGGACTTTTGACCTCCAGAACCTCAAGGCAATGTGTTGCTATTGTTTTAAGTCCTGCCCCTGTTGTGAGGCTCTGTTACAGCAGCCATAGGTCAGGAATGCAGCAGGGACAGTTGCTTTTCAGTCTGTCTGTGGTTCTATGTCCCCCCAGACCTAGAGACTAGCAGAGACCTAGAGACACTGAGGCACAGAAAGTCTTGACTGTAGATTTCCCCTATGGTCACTCTGCATATCTCAGGCTCTCACAGAAATCAGGGAGATGAAGAGCCTGCCAGCACTATCGCCTGTCCCTGGGTACCTTGCCTCCCCATTCCTGCAGTGTGCCAAGTCAGAGGAAGTACCTCTCCTTCCCTCTTCTTACTCCAGGCTCACACAAGACTGCCCAAACAGTCGTTCATCTTTATTCCGAATACCAAGAGGAACTGCAGGAGCAGTGAGCCTAGGCCAGCAGCCTTGCCTGGACCCACTCTGCACACCAGGCACCTCTCCCTTGATCTGGAGCAGGGGACAGGGATGGGGCCCTATTGGCCTCTGGAGTTGGGAAGGTCAGATGAGATGGTGCATGTTAACTAAACCCAATTGTACTTTTAAAGTTAGCTGTTCCCCTCAGCTTTGCCTGCTCATTCCCAGGTACATCCAAAGACATTCAGAATTAGTTTGTATGTGCCTCTATAACAAAAATGCTCAAAGTTGGGTAAAATGTAAAAAAGAAAGAAATTTATTTCTCAATCTGGAACCTTTGAAATCCAAGATCAAGGCAATGATAGATTTGCTGTCTGGTGACATATGCTTCCAAGATGGTACCTAGAACATGATGACCTCTTATGGTGGAGGACAGAGAGCAAAAAGAGGCTTGGCTGGTTCCCTCCTGCTCCTGAGTGCACCAGCCCTTTTGTTAGGGCAAGCCCCTAGGCCCTTCTTCATGACTGCATTATTCCTGCTTGAAATCTGGAGGAGACACAGACATTAAGGCTTTCCCTGGTCTATGCTTTGAAAGCTGAGTTCCTCAGCCTCATCTTTGCAACTGGACTCCACAGTCTGGGAGGGTAGGACAGAGTGATCCTTGCACAGCATGTTTTTATAATATAATATTTTATTATCTTTTTGAGGGTTTCATATGTACATGAAATGTATTTTGGCCACATTCATCCCTACTTTCCTCCCAACTCCTCCTAGATTCACCCTCAACTCTCCACCCCTCACAACTTTGTGTTGACGCCCCCCCCCCCCCCCCACACTTTAATAACCCACCAAGACCAATGTGTCTTGTCCATATAATGATGGGTGTTGGGCCATCCACTGGCATGGTTGGCCAACCAGGGGCCATACCCTTAAAGAATTCTGACTCTTCCTCCCCCAAAGCCATCAACTGCCTGTAGCTCCGTATGTAGGGCTTATACAGACAGTGGAAGCTTTTGTGAGTTGATGAGTACAGAGGACATTGTTTCACTCTGGTCCCACCAGGTCTCTGGCTCTTAAAATCTTACTGCTCCCTCTTCCTCGGTAGTCCCTGAGTCTTGGGGAAGGAGGTATGTTTAGATTTCTCATTTGTGGTTGAGCTCTCCACCGACACTCAGCCTCCATACTTGGAGCAGCTCCTACACTGCATGTTTAAGGGATTTGTAGGCCCTGGGGTACAGGTAAATGTTTAACCAGCTCTATTGAAGAGCAGTTCTGATGTTCAGCGTTTGCTGATTGCTCTGAGTGTAAATCCTTCCTGTGTCAGGGTGCAGCACAATACTAGTTCGTGGAGCCAGAAGAAGATGCTTTTGGATCCCAGAAGCCTGTGTTGGCCACCAGCTCCTCCTGCCTGATAGGCTCCCTGCCAGTAGTCAACTACAGAGGTGTGACCTCTTGGCTTGATACTACAGAGGAATGAAGCATATTGTGTGAGAACAAGGCGAGGCAGTGCCTAGGCAGGGAGGGTGGGCGTAGGGTGTGACCGCGCCAATCCTCAGCACTAAAGAACTTGGATTCTCAGAACTGACCCATCCTTGCATTGGAAGCAATGGAATCATATTTTCAGAGAGTGAACTAAGCCCCAGGATAGGGCCAAGAGGGGGCCAGGGATATCAAGGAGACAACCTTAGTTGGATGCTGTATGGAGGTCTTAGGCTCCCAGAGCCCATAGGGAGGATGAACAATTAGATTGGGAGACTGGAGACAAGAGGTAGAGGAGGTGACCGGAGAAAGAGAAACAGCTGCTCATGGAGGAATGTCAGCCAAGGGTAATTCTCCTGGCTTGGGTTTTTACCCCTGTCAGGCTCACCTCACCTCAGCTTACCATCCCAGAGTTTTTTTGCTCCTGGACAGAGGGAGAGCCAGCAGCTCAGGAAGAGAATTACCTGTCCTAGGAGAAGTATTGCTGCCAATGCCTGCTTGGCTGCGTAGTATGACCGGGGCTGGCTGCACAGCAGCTGCTGTACGCCACAGTGACACTAGATTTCCAGAGACTGGGCTTAAGACCACTGTCTTCAATGACCTGGTGTTTTCACGGGGAGATTCCAAAACCATTTCAACCTGGTTGCGTCCCTCCTGATCATCCTCCCTGTAGGTTTGGGCTTTGCACACTACAGCCAAAGCATTTAAGGGCTGGCAGGCACTACTCTTTGTCTTTTCTCATTGGCTGCTATGAGGCACCCGAGCGCCAGGGACTTGTGTCTGCGCATGCCCTGAGGATGATTGAGCCTTCTGTCATCTGTCCCTGGAGGGGCGAGAAAGGGATGCAGACTTTCATCTGTTGTCAACCACTGCAGAGAACAGAGGTCCGGCCGGGCCTAGATGTTTTAATTGGGCCTGATTAATCTTCAGACAGCTGATTCCAAATGAATTTATTTTCTTAATTTAATTAAGGATCAATTAATCTAATAAAGTGGTCCCAGTTCCAGCTTAAATTTCCTTGGGAGTCTCCTTCCCCTACTCCCCCCAACCAGTGTGGCTAGAGAGGGAGATGTGCGATCCTGGGACTAGCATGTCAAACACACTGCTTTGGGAACAAAAGCCTCAGGCAAAAATCCATTCATCCTTTTTGGAAACACACCAGCAAGATAGTGGCTCAACTTTACTCCACAAATTGGCTTTTTATGGAGGGGTGAATGATTTATTAAACTCTAGGGGAAATAACAGAGTAACAGCTTTGAAAAGCATAGCAACAGCTACAGCCGTGGGGTAGCCGAGCCAGGCTGGCAGTGGTCCCATGCCATGTTCCTTGGGAATGGAGGGCCCAGATCCTGCAGAAACTCTAGCGCTGAAAGGGGGTATCTGATGGGTAGAAGGAAGCCTTGGGACCTTGCAAAAATGAAACACAGTTCTGCTATACACCAGCTTTCTGAGTTATCCCAGGCTTTAGGCGTTTGGGCCCCAGAATCTTCACTGTGATTACTGTATGCATATATAGCCATGCCCAGAGGGCTGTGCACCCCTGTAGATGTGGACACGTGCTTGTTGTTTTTAAATACTCGTGTACCGGCTGCAAGGCTGCATGGACATACCCAGGCCAGCAAATGGGCAGAGTGCAAAGCATCCTCTAGAAGGGCTAGAGTAGAATTGGACCATGAAGGGAAGCCCATAATTCACCTGTTTCCATCTGCATTCTGTAGGCCAGAGTTGATAGAGTTGGACAGATAAGGAGCATCTAAGCACGATTTTGCTGGAAGAACCTTCTTCCCTCCTCTGCCTGTAGCATACCTAGCCATATGACCTTGATCCCACACTGCCATATTAGCAACCGTCACTAACATTTCTGTCTGCTATCATTATTAGTCATCACTGGAACGGTCACCAGTGACTTCCTACCTCTTCCATTTCTTCCTCCAAAAAGGGCTGAGATCCTCTCTCAGCCCTGCCTTACCACTGCCTGTCTCCTCTCTGTCTACAGTTCTCCAAACCTCTATGGTCAGTCAGCTCCACCCTCTGACTCCAAGCAAGTTTTATTTGTCAAAACACAATCAAAATATCACACAATATTTCCCCTTTTTCGTCTAAATAAAAAGGGAAGGTTTTAATTAACATAGTACAACTATATACAATAAGTACAATAACTATATACAAATATATACAGGTAAGAATTACATTGACAATATCAAGTCTGTTTGCATTTGGCAAATTCAGAGAAAATACTCCATTATCTATCCTATCTTGGTTGGTCCTAAGTTTTGTACCTAATTCACTTTAAATGCTAACTTGCATTACCAACCCAAAAACTATCTTTTTATGTCTCTCAACCTTATATACTTTATACCTCTTTTGTGAGTTTCTTTTCTGAATTTGGTAACAAGGAAAACTATATCTAGTCTTCAACTCCACCAGAGACCCGAGAAGAATATACTATTACCTGAGTAAAGAGGAAGTGCAGAGCAAACAACTTCCAAAACTAAGAAATAACAGAAACAGCCAGCTGCCTGGACAGCCACCCAAGGTTCCTCTGTAATGTTGGGGCACCCATCTTTAGCCTACAGGCTTAGAATATCTGACAGATTTTTCTGTGAAGCAGAGATTTTGAAGGACTGTCCCACCTTGTCTTGGCAAAGTTCAGCAGTCATTTTCTTTTTGCATCCTTGCCCAATTTAGACTGTCAGCAGTCAAGGCAAGGGAAGTTTCTTGCCCAGTGGCTAATTTTGCCACAAAGAAAGTAAACTCCATATGGAGTTTCTTTAATGCCCATCATCTTCTCTGAAGTAGATTGGAGCTGCCAGGAGCAACATGTCTCATTGTCATAAAACCTTATGTTATTAAAACATCTTAAATGCCATATTCTGTAGATCTCTGAAATGTTTGAAGACCATCTGTCTATCTAAAATATATCTGTTTGACCTTGAAAACATACCTAACATGACTACAAGTTTGATTGTAATAGGTGACTATTAACCTGCCTTTCTTTATTATCCTAAATAGTTTGTAAAAATAACTTTCAAGGACTAAAAATTTACATTATATTGTTGAATGAGCTGTATAGGTACAATACCTTGAAAAGAATAGAAACGTGTGTACAGTAACCTTAAATTTGTATCAATATACAAAAATATCTTAGAGTAGAAACATATATAGTATAACAAAAGTAACCTCAAATTTGTATCAATATACAAAAATCCATACCAATGTAAAATATTTAAGACTAGTAGTTGTTTTTTTGGTTTAAAAGTAGATTCAATAATCTACCCTTTTATTCTATATATACTCCCCCTTTTTCTTTTCAGAAAAAGATCTGTGAATTTAATCTCCTATGTTCAGCTTGTTTCCTGACCATTACCAATAACAACTTGTAACCAACCCCCCTAAATGATAACAAATATCCATAACCCACTGAACGACCAAAAACCACCCACCCCACCTCTTGGGAATGTGGGCGTCATGTTTTTAAAATTACTTCCGGCTGTCAGGTGGTGACAACATCTTTAGGGGACCCTAGACAACAAATGATACAGCTAGCTCTCCCAGGATTTGACAATTAAGCTGTATCATTTGTTTTCCGGTCTCTGTGTAATGGAAAGCACAGGGCTGGTAGCAGGTTCTGGAGTCCCAGAGCCCATTCTCCCCCTGAACCCATTATCCCTGAGGGCTGCTGCTCAGCTACTGTGGTGGTTTGAATGAGATTGTACCCCATAGACTCATATATTTGAATCCTTAGTCATCAGGGAGTGGAGCTGTTTGAAAGGATTAAAAGAATTAGGAGGTGTGGTCTTGTTGGAGGAAGTGTGTCATTGGGTGGGCTTTGAGGTTTCAAAAGCCTCTGCCAGGCCCAGAGCCTGCCCCTCCTTGTACCTCTCTCTGCCTGTGGATCATGATGTAGAACTCTCAGCTGCTTCTCTAGCACCATGTCTGACTGTGTGCCACCATGCTTCCCCATCATGATGATAATGGACTAGCCTCTGAAACTGTAAGCAATCCCCCAATTAAATGATTTTTTTTTCAGACAGGGTTTCTCTGTGTAGCTTTGGAGCCTGTCCTGGAACTCACTTTATAGATCAAACTGGCCTCGAACTCACAGAGATCCACCTGCCTCTACCTCCTGAGTGCTGGGATTAAAGGTGTGCACCACCACCTCCCAGCATAATTTCTTTTATAAGAGTTGCCTTGGTCATGGTGTCTCTTCACAGCAATATAACAGTGACTAAGCTACCTTATCATCTACCATGAGTCTCAGTGGCTGGGAGATGAATTTGCCTCTACTAGCAGGTGACCTAGATAATGTCTTCTTAAAGCTTACCTCTCTAATTACAAATGTAATGCAAAATGTAATGCTTGCAAGGCCTGGCACACAGGTTCAGGTTCACTCTTCTGTCAGTGTTCCAGCTAGCTGTTCAAGCCTCCACATGCCTGTCAGGAGAAAGTAAAGTCTTCCTGTTGAGTCCTACTTGATTCTCTCAGAATCCTGGGGATGTAGGTACAGCCCCATCCCTTGGAGCTGCCAAGCTCAGTTTCCTCTGCTGTGGCTTCCAAATGGTATCAGCAGGGAAGGGAGGTTCTTGTTATGCTGAGCTGTCTAGCCAGGTCCCTTTCAGGCTCTGTGAAGGCTTCTCCCCAGTGGATCAATGACATTGCAAGTAAGCTTGGGCCTCAACACCCAGAGGTCACAAACGGGGTGCCAGACCAGAGTTCTGGATCCCAAGAACCAGATGCTGCAGAGACTTCTTGCACTGGTGGTCCCCAAGGCCAAAGTCAGCACTTCTTTAACCCCCACTGAGGGCGTACCTCTTCTGTGTGAAGCGGTAGCAGGCCTCCAACCATGATGAATAGAGAGGATGTGAACAATGTGTCAGCAGCTTGTGGGAGAGCAAGAAGGACAAGTCACGTATGTGCCAAATACGGGTTTGTCAAGAGAGAGGAGAGAAACAGCAGGTTCATGGACAGTCGTCAGAGCCTAGGTGGAGAAACTGAGGCCCGAAGAGATTGGCAGGGATGGATGGCAGGGCCCATGGGTGGCTCCTGAGGTACTTGCCGGATGCCACCCTGCTTTGTTCTCCATGGTTACTTGATTTCTTCATCCTTTGGATTTTCCTCCTGTCTTCTGGTTGATGTCTGTAATTGTCTCATGACTGAAAATATCACTTATTTTTTAATTCTCAAAAAAATGTCTACATAGACTTGAAGCCAGCAAGCTTGGATTTGGGGGCAGCAAAGGCACAATGTGTTCCCTTCTAGATTAGGAAAGACTGATCCGTGCACGTGGAGCCCTGCTCTTCTTGGTGCTATGTGGCCAGTAAGTCAGGTAGGACATGCCCGGGAAGCTTGAGATGTGGGTGACATCCCAAGGCCAGGGTGTCGAGGGGACTGGGGGAAGCAGGGACTAAGCCTGTCAGGGCTGCCTGCCCAGGTCCCGGGGACTCCAGGTCTTTGTGCAGCCCCCTGCCCGTCCGCCAGCCATGGAAGTGTACCGTGGCCAGAGGAGCTGCCGTAGGTGCTGTCTGTGTCCTCTGGCCGTGAGTCTGGTGTTGCCACCGTTGCTTCTAGAAGCAGAGGGACGGACCACCCTGAAGCTGAGACTCGACTGGAACACCTGTTTCCTGTCCCCACCCACATACAGCCTGGGGTATTCCTAGCCAGGGTCCAGCACATGTTCCCTCTCCACCTGTCCTGCCCATGGGGGTCTCTCCTCGAGCCTTGTAAGCTGGACGGACTAGTGCTCTTGTTGCACTGGTTTCGTTGCAAGGACTGTAGATTCTCTACTTGCTTAGGTTTAGTCCCCAAATAATTTCTTCCTGCACTAGTGGACAACAGACCCACACAGGCAGGGCCATGAGGATAAGGATAAGGTGGCTAGTAATTGCTCAATAGCATCGTGTGTGTGTGTGTGTGTGTGTGTGTGTGTGTGTGTGTGT
>CABHPP010001697.1:32399-60536 GCA_902168425.1 Peromyscus attwateri | reverse complement strand
CACACACACACACACACACACACACACACACACACACACACGGATCTGGGCACAGACCCTCACATAGGTTGATGCCATGTGAAGACAAGGACTGAGACTGGGGGATTGACCCCTTGGATCCTCTTCCCACCAAGGTGACCAGTTGCCTGAGCTAGCAAGAATGGAGGGTGTCCTGGAATATGGGGCCTGTTGTGTTATCCCGGGACTGTCTGGGACAAACCAGCCTAACTGGCCATGCTGAGCTCTGGCCAGGAGCTGCTGTTTGCTCACTTGCTGTGTTGTTTAGAGGAACTGGGAGACAGGAAAGGGAGTGCAGGGGTCTTAGGGCAGGAAGGAAATGTGACCTTGAAGCTGATGACAGGCGCTCCAAACACCTTGTCTGCCATGCCAGAGAGGCCGGTACCTAAGTGTTTGTTCCAATGGAAAGGACACACTGAACTAACACCAGCTTCAAGTGGGAAGGCGACCAAGGGTGATGACAAGCTGGGGGACAAACAGCTGGGGAGCTTCCTGTCTCTCGGAAACGTGGCCCTCTATGTAGTCTGTGTTCCTCCTGCTGCGGCAAAGCCATTATCCCTCTTAAGCCCTTGTTGGCCAGAGGGCCTGGGGTACAACAACTATCCCTGATGTTCTTTTGAGTTAGATCCAGCTGAGAGGAAGCACATGGCAGTTGTGTGGCTCCAGGGGTGAAGGGTTATGTGTACTTATGAAAAGGTCACCATTGTCACGTTCTTTTTAAGATACTGGGGAGTTGGGTAGCCGGCCAGGTATGTTGGCACAGCCCTGTGAGGGGGAGGAGCTTTCAGGCTAGGACCAGTTATAGAGAGGGACCCTGTCTCCAAAACAAAAAAATCAAAAGGTATCACTGAGGGTACAAATAATCCCTGGGCCAGTAACCCAGGTCATGGCTCTCCCCCGCAGCAGGTTATCTCAGGTTCATAGGGATTCAAATAAAGATCGGTGGGAGAAATAGCGAGTATGAACCGAGGTACCTGGGAAAACAAAAGACTCCAAGCACTCATACATTATCTTCAGTTTCATTCCCAAGCGGTGCTAGGAAGCCAGGGACTACGAACCAGTGTCTCCTTAGAACTGGGATGTCAGCGGCTGGAGATGTGGCTTGTTAGTGTAGTGCTTGTCTAGCATGTGCAAAGCCCTGGGTTGTCCCCAGCACAATGTAAACCAGTGGCATACACCATCCAAACATTACAGAGGAAGAGGCAAGAGGATCAGGAGTTCACAGTCATCCTTGATTGTATAGGGATTCTATACAGGGATCGCATAGAAGCCATCCTGGACTACCTGGAGACTCCATTTGGAACAATCGAGAAACGCTGGGGCCAGGATGACAGAGTGGAAACACAGGAAAACAAAATACAGCCTGAACTAGGGCCTGTGACTGGGGTCAACTACAAAGCATCCAGCCATGGAATATTATAAACATTCTGGGCTAAGGTAACCCCCACCACTCTTGAATAACCACAGTCCCATTCCTTCTTAAAGGAGAGCCACAAATTTCTGACTTCCTCTTCCCTTCTCAAAGCCCCTTCTGACCCTACGGATCATGGCCTGGATACTTCTCTCTGCTTCTCTTTGAATATAAGGTGCTGAGCCAAATCCATGGGACTTCTGGATGTATGGCAGGGCCCCTCACTGAGCTCCACAAGTTTTGATTTAGTAAGTTGTCACAAGTCAGATCAAGGTTTTGAACATGCTCACTTCAGATTGAATCACTACGGGTAGGTTTGCACTCCTTCAAATTGGTACTCTCCAGCACTGCTCTGGGCTCCTGCCTCTGGACTTAGCTCTGGGGAAGGATCCCAGGACCAGGCTAAGAAGGGTTCTAGAAACAGCCTGAGGCAGCCACTTTCTCTGCACACACACACACCCGCCCCCCCCCCCCACACACACACCCGCCACTGCCACCTCTGCAGGTGAAATGTGCAATGGCAGCCTGCCATGGAGACTCGCAAAGCCCAGGGCATGGCTCTCACTTCTTATCACCTACATTTTGTCCCAGCCTTACTGTGGTGCCAGGCACAGGGTGAGTGCTCATAAATGGGTGTATTCTACAGCCCCTGTTCTGTGTTATGGGCTTCTGACTGATGTTTTCTTGGGGGATGGCATGCATTCAACCCATAGCAGCAGGGAGAAGCTTCTTTACAAAATGTTAAACTGGTTTAAAAGTCTCAGCTTGTGTTTAATGTTTATTGGAAATGTTTTTGGAAAAAAATAATCACCATGAAATCTCTTAGCTAAGAAAACTGGCTACAGGTTTTTCCTGCTCTTCCCAGCTTCCTGCTCTTATCCCTGGGTAGCTGCAGAAGGCTCATGCCTGGCTGAGAGGAAAGTGGCCCTGTGCCCTGGTCACTCTGCCCATTTGTGACAAGGTGAGGTCAGGGGCCCAGTCCAACAGCTGAAGCTGGGTGTCCTGAGTGACAGGCAGACTGGCTGAGAGCCAGCTCCTGGCAGAACTCCGGAGAATCCTAGATGTTCAGTGACACTGCCTCCCAGAGCCGAGAAGTTGCTAGAAGGCCCGTTTGCCTTGTTCACTTTTTGAATCAGGGCTGAACATTTTCCATTGTGGATTCATGGTGCCCCCTTCTCTCCCAGAGTGATTGGAGGGAAAAAGGAAGGGATCTGGCTGACTGGCAGGGGTACAGGTCGAAGCCTCTGGGCTGGGTGTGCAGAGCCCTTCACCGCCTCCCATCCTGTCCACCTTGCCAGGACCTTGAAGCAAGGGCTGAATGCTGCTAAGCCTGCTCCTAATTTCCCTGAGCCTCCTCCTTGATTTCATAGTCTGCCCAAGCCCACAGCACCCTACCCAGCCTGGACATGCCCTAGTCAGCCCCTGCCAGCCTGATCTATTACCCCCTAGCCCAGTGGAGCCCCCTTCCCTATGCATCTGATAACAGGAGCATCCCATCTGGCTCCAAAGCTCCCTCAGGGTAGGGCAGGGCATTACAAAGTCAGCGCTCACCCGCTGTGGTCAGTGAGCTGCAGACGGGAAGCTGAGGCAGCAGCAAAGCCCCTGAAGTCCTGCCTTTGACCCACTGCCTCCTTTGAGGCCATGCCATCCTAGGCTAGAGGATTTCACTTTCTTGGGTGTGCATGTTCAGGCCCTGATGCCAGGCCAGGCTTGGTAGGATTTGAATGTCAAAGGAGAGTCAGAACTACCTGTGATTGCCTTTCTGCCATTTCCTGACTTGTGTAAGGTTTAGAGTCTCTGTGGCTCTCTCCACTCAAAATTGTCATAGTAACACCTCCAAATGGGGTCCAGTTAACATCCAAGGCACACATCACCAAAATGAACTGCACTACTTTGTAAAGCTTGTCATATGTGTGTGCATTTGTGCAGATGCATGTGTGCATGTATGTATACTTTTTTTTAAGATTTTATTTTTATATCTGTTTATGTGTGTGGGCAAGAGCAGCACATGCTCTTAATCTCCGAGCCATCTCTCCAGCACTGGGGATTTACTCTTTACTGCACTTTGAAGAAGGCGTGTCTACCAATCTCAATGTACAATGGAGAAAAATGAGGCCTCAGTGGTTAAATGCCTTCCCCAAGGTTGTGATGTGGGCAAATGACAGCAATAGGATTTGAACCCACAGAAGAATAGAATTCACTCTGAAGGACAGGTGACGCCTTCTCAGTGTGCTTGGGAAGAGGAGCCCACATGGCCTGCACAGGATCTGCTTGGGGGTGGCCTTGTTGAGGGCAAGTGGAAAACTGTTAGGCGACCATCATGTTCCTGTGGTTCTGGTTAAGCTGGAGCCTGAGCCTGCGGAGCGGCAGCCCAAGCAAGCCTCCTGATGAGCCACAACGGTTGGGTGTGATTTAGGTCACAGACCTTCGGAATTGGAGCACCTGTCCAAGATGAGCAGCGGATAGGCCATGGAATATAGATGACCCAACTCCCAGCCTTGGCTTGCAGCTAAAAGGGAGGCCTAGCTGCTATAAACTTCTGAGAGCCTTCTAGAACCTGTGTACTTTAGGGGCAGCACAAGGGGAGCCTTACAGACCGTGAGAGCCCTGCAAGGCTTGTCCACCCTGCCACCACCTCAGCCTCCACCTTACTCCTTTCGTGAAGCCCTTTTATAGGAATTGCTTCCTGTGGTGGTTTGAAAGAAAATGGTCCCCAAAGGGAGGGGCACTATCAGGAGGCGTGGCCTTGTTGGAGGAAGTATGTCACTATGGGGGTGGGCTTTTGTTGGAGGAAGTGTGTCACTATGGGGGTGGGCTTTGAGGTCTCTTGCTCAAGCTTCCCTCAGGGTGACTGTCAGTCAACTTCCTGTTGCCTGCAAGATGTAGGACTCTCAGCTCCAGCACCACATCTCCCCGCATGCCGCCATGCTCCCCACGATGATGATAATGGACTGAACCTCAGAACTGTAAGTGAGTCCCCAGTTAGATGGTTTCCTTATAAGAGTTGCCATGGTCATGATGTCTCTTCACAACAATTAAAACCCTAACTAAGACACTGCCAAAGCAGCTCTTGCCTTCAGGAAACTTCTCTGGTGGCTGCTGTCAACTCCAGCCTACTTGTTCCTTGTCTTAATGACTTCTTTTCTGAAGTCCACAATGCTTGGGGGTACAGGGGAGTCCTCTCTGTCTTCTGCTTTTCTTTTGCCCCAACTGGAGTCTGGGAGGGGACCCAAGAGACAGAGCAGGAGCAACCTGTCTTAACCAAGAAACAGGGCATAAGTACACTCTTCCTCATGCCCATACCATGATTGGACTCCCAGACAACAGCTCCTACTCCTCAGGGCTGGGGAGGTTTACTCTGGATTGGCAGATGAACTTGTGTGAGATAGTCACATCAAGTTAGATATGGATGGAACAGTCAAAAGAGTATGTGCCTCTTATACAGGGGTAGAGACCTTAAACTAAAAGGATGCAGGCTAGAGTCTCCTGTGATGTGGATGTTATCAATTATCAGGATAGGGGCAGAGGGAGATGAGGCCTGGACCAAGATGAGTGTGAGCGTGTGTGTGTGTGTGTGTGTGTGTGTGTGTGTGTGTGTGTGTTGTGTCTTATTTACCCCAAATTCTTGAATGCTTTCTCCATGCATCATCTTATTACAAAGGGCTCTATTGCGTATGCATGAAAAATCCTGTTGTTGCTGAGTTGTTTTTTTGTTTGTTTTTGTTTTTTTTGTTTTTCTCTTTGGGGGCCTGCCACCCAGCTCCCAAATAAATACATGGAGACTTAGTCTTACTTATGAATGCCCAGCCTTAGCTTGGCTTGTTTCTAGCCAGCTTTTCTAACTTAAATTATCCTGTTTGTCTTTAACTATGTTTTGCCTCTGGGCTTTTTACCTTTCTTTACTCTATATATCTTTTTCCTTCTTACTCCATGACTGACTGTGTGGCTGGGTGGCTGGCGCCTGGCATCCTGCTCCTCCTCTCCTCCAGAGCTTAGATTTCTCCTATTTATTCTCTCTGCCTGGCAGCCCTGCCTATCCCTCTCTCCTGTCTAGCTATTGGCTGTTCAGCTCTTCATTAGACCAATCAGGTGTTTTAGGCAGGCAAAGCTTTACAGAGTTAAACAAATGCAACATAAAAGAATGCAACACATCTTTGCATCGTTAAACAAATGTTCCACAGCATAAACAAATATAACACATCTTAAACTAATATTCCACAACACCCTATCACAGTTGACTTCTGATCCTTGGACTGTGCACACATGCCAAGTGGAAGGGGCTAATTTCTTCATCAGGCACAGAGGGTAAGAATCTGGAGTGTCTGGGTTCTTGCCCCAGCCCACAACTGCAGGCTGTGGGATTGCAGGCCAGTCACTGACCTAGTGGTCATATGGGACTAAGGGTTTATTGTGTGAGAGCTTATTTGATAGTGGTGAGTCCCTGCTTCAACAGGTGATGCATTCACACACTAATGAGTGCCACAGTCCACATACAAACTCTTGGTATACACAACATGCTTTGAAGGGATCAGGCTGGTCCACACTCTGCAGGGAAGCTTGTGACCCTGGGGGCAGTTTTTACATGTGAAGTTCCAGGCACCAGCTTGAGGCTCTTTAAGACTTCTGAGCATTTCGAGATGGCTTTGAAAGATGGAAAAACTGTTCTGTGAAAGTCACGACGTAAGACTGGAACAATTACTAATGTTCATCTTTGTAGTTAGAGAGACTGTCTTGAGCCCAGGCTCCATGAATACTAGTCAGCCACTCTGCCCGAGTTTCAGCCCCAGCCATTTTTCCTACTTTGTATTTAGAGACAGGGTCTGCTCCATTCATTACCCAAACTGACCTTGAACTTCCCATCCTTCTACCTTCTGAGTAGCCGGGGTGATAGGTCTGCCCCACCAGGCCTGGCTTAGTCTAGGAATTGTAGAACTATTTAACAGAAGTACCAGGAACTGGCTATGTGGTGAGCTTGGCTCTCTAATCTCAGAGGTCTGGCAAACATCTGGTTACTGTGGTAAATAGCGATAGTTTCTGGCCCCAGGGGAGGGGCCAGCTGTACGCTGCCTGATAGCTAGGGACAGAGACAGGAAACCTTAGAATATTTTTCAAGTTCCTGTGATGATTTTAGGTGGCAGGTCGGACCTGTTCTGGGGTTTAGGGGAACTTTCACTGCTGCCCTCTGGCAGATTCACTCTGGGCTGGCCTTTTGTTTTTGTTTCGTTTCTGCAGAGATGAAACCCGGGGCTGTATCAGGCAAGTGTGTGTGTGTGTGTGTGTGTGTGTGTGTGTGTGTGTGTGTGCGTGTGTGGTTAAAGGCTCGCCCAGGTCAGTGGTATCTGAACTTCAAGGACAGCAGTTAGTGGGGAAAGCCAGGCTATACAGGGGTTCTAGCCTTCCCTGAGCTGCCTAGAAAGCCGTCTCCTGCAGACTCCTGAGGATTCCTGCAGGGTCCAGTGGACCTCTCTGGAAGGTTGGTTTTCAGTCACAGTTTCAGAGGCTACGAAACCACTCTGCATAGTACATGGAGTTGCTGAGTACAGGGAAGATGCCTGGACGTAAACCCCTCTTGCTTCAGCATCTCAGTGACACTGCTCCCCTGGCCTCTGGCCTGCACTTCACAGACCCTGCAGGCCTGAGACTGTAAGGCAGGGGTAGCACAGACACTCAGGAGGGAGAACAGAGGTTCATTGAAAGCATCTGTGTTTAACTTATGGATGCATGACTAAAGACGGCGGGCGTGGGGTCAGGCAAGCATTTGTGACTGGTCCTGGGGCACTAAGAAATCCACCCAGGTCCGTTATCCATGGACAGGAGGAGAAGGCACAAGATTTACACACGTGTGCTCTGGATTTCTGGTCCTCTGTGTCACTAGTATGGCTCAGGAAATACTGTGCATGGCTTAAGATATTCTGGCCACATTTACTATGTTTTGTGTCTTTGAAGTCACTGTTTCAAATTTTTAATGTAATTTCTTTTTTTTTTTTTTGGTTTTTCTTGGTTTTTTTTGACAGGGTTTTTCTATGTAGCTTTGTGCCTTTCCTGGAACTCACTTGGTAGCCCAGGCTGGCCTCGAACTCACAGAGATCCGCCTGCCTCTGCCTCCCGAGTGCTGGGATTAAAGGCGTGCGCCACCAACGCCCGGCTGTAATTTCTTAATATACCTGCTTAATCAGAGCAGGTTAGACAGTTTACTGTGACATAATGTGCCTCAGAGACTCTGGCTGTAATGTGTTTATAAATTCATTTATTATTATTATGTGTGTGATGCAGATATTGGGGTGTGCACATGCCATAACACACATGCGAAGGTTACTGAACAACTTTGTGGAGCCAGTCCTTTCCCTCCACCTGTATGCGAGGTCCAGGGATTGAACCCAGGTCGTCAGGCTTGTAGGGCAAGCACCGTTATCCACTGAGCTCCCTTGTAAGCCCTGTAACCTTGTTTTCCATGACAGAAATAGTAAGCACAGACCACAGGAAGAACAAAAGATACAAAGAAACCAAAACACACAGATAAAAGGCTGGGCCTCTTAGGACAGTGTGGTACTGAGGTGCGGAGCCAGGTTGCGATGGAATCCTGGCAACATCAACAACCTCGGCTTAGTAACCGTTCTAGTTAGCTTTCGGTTGCCGGCATGAACATAACCGGAAGCAACCTGGGGGAGGGGAGGGTTTGTTTCAGCTTGCAGTCCATGGTGGAGGGACTATCACGGCAGAAGCTGAAGCTGTGGGGAAGGTCGCTTATTGGCTTGCTCCAGCCCATACTTATCTCGCTTTCTTACATAGCCCAGGAGCAGCTTGCCTGGGGATGGCACAGTGGGCTGGCCTCTCGGCCCACATCAGTTAACAAGCAAGAAAGTGCCCCACAGACTTGTGCATAGGCCGGTCCAGTGGAGGGAATTCTTCAGTGGAGGGTCCCCTTTCCCGGGTGAGTCAAGTTGACCACCAGGACTGCCTGCCACAGTGAGCGTGGCGACTCAGGGTCTCCACACCGCAGTTTCCTTATTCTTCAAAAGGAGTTTGAGGGAGTGGGGCTGGGAAATGATCCAGTTAGTAAAGTGCTTACTTAGTAAGCAATACTGAGTAATGCTTACACATTAAAACAAGACAAAACAACTGGGTGGAGGCAGAATCAGGAGGCTCTCAGGGGTGGCTTGCTGGATTCTAGCTAAATCCATGAGCTCCAGATTCAGTGAGGGCCCCTGCCTCAAAACCAAGGAGGAGAAGTGACTGAAGGAGACGCCTAGTGTCAACCCCTGGACTCCACGCACATGTGCACGCATACACACACACACACACACACACACACACATACACACACACACACATATACATACACACACACACACATATACATACATACACACATATACATACACACACACATATATACATACATACATACACACACATATACATACATACACACACACATATACATACATACACACATATACATACACACACACATATATACATACATACACACACACATATACATACATACATACTACGCCAACACAGATGGGTGGGAGAAGAAAATAATGCGATGCCCCTTTACCTGCTGTGTGGACTGCAGTGGCATAAAAAGACCTCCGCATTGTGAATACAGTGTAAACATCGAATCCAGGAGGACTTGTATGTATCAGCATCGAGGTGCCAGGGAAGGGCCCTTCACTAGGCTAGAGCCTCGACGCAATGGAGAACTTCAGGGTCTGCAGGTGCCTGCCGGTGTAGGCTGAGACTGTGAGGACTTTGAGTGACAGCCGTGGGCAAGCCCGAGAAGTGAGAATGAGGCTCCTTTGGACTGTATCCTTACTGAAGAGAGTTTGTTCCCCAGGCAGCTCCCTTGGAGCTGGCAGTTTTTCCTGACTTTTCTCGCTTTTCCATGGTTTGGGGTCTGGGAACGGTACACAGAGTGGCACTCAGAGAAAAGGTGAGAGAGGGGAGCTGGGGTGGGGTGGGGGGTGTCAGGGACCATTCCACCATAGCTCCTTCTGAGACCAGGGAGTACCAGCCGTGGTGCTGAGGTTCTGCCAGGACCTTCTGTCTAGCGGCTTTTGTCTTCCAAGAGAACCAGCTTCCGCCTTCTAAGGTGAGAAGGCAGACAAGCTCGAATCCCACAGGTGAAACAAACCACTGAAGCATTCAGTGGAGGCTGTAGGAGCAAGACTTCACACAGGTGAAGAGAGGCCACATGCGTGTTTGCAAGTTTCATGGCACAGCACTTGTCTTTGCTTGAATGATTCCCTGACCCGAGATGTGGAATCACTGGCAGTGAGCTATAGGAAACTATTGCCCCCCCCCCCCCCAGTCATTCTCAGGAGCTCGCCTCCAAGTGTAGCAAACCTTGGCTTGGTGGTACCCATTTATTTCCCTGGCATTTCTAGCTTTTCCAGGCAAAGCAAATTATCCCCATTCTCCCACGCCCTGCAACCTAGGCTTGTTTATATGCTTTGGACTAAAGCACACAGAAAATAAAACAAGTCCAGCTCACTCAGCAAGGCTCGTTGGAGAACCAGCAGGAGAAAATATTGCAATTGCCTGGATGTCTGGTAGGCCACTTGCATCACGCCCAGGGGGCTGGTTTCAGGATGTCAGCCCTTTGCTCAGTGGTATACAGCGTGGTTTTTGCTAAGCTTTGTGTTTATTCTAGTGCTGCCCTCTGGTTCCGGAATAATCCTGCACATCTCAAGCCGATGTCCATCTTTGTCCAAATGCTTGTTCATCCATTATCTCAGCAGAAGCCCTGGGAGATGCTCAGAGCCAATATTTCCATGCAGATGGTTTTCTAAGAGGCAGGACTGGGGCCCAGAGAAATGACTGAGCTGTGGCACAGACCTGGGTTGTGGTCACAGAACTTTATGGTTTAGGTCTGGAAAGGACCTTGAGGTACATCGTGTGAGACATTGCTCAGGTTATAGAAGGGAAACAGAGTTTCAGGGTAAAGTGACGTTTTCAGGTGATGAGCTGCTTAGGACACTGGAACCAGGGCTGGGCCTCAGGGATCCTCCTTTCCTAACCCTCAAGCTTTGAATTCTTAGATCTCAGAATTAGCTGAACAGTGGCTGCCTGCTACCTTCCTGGGCTGGAAGTGACCTCAAGAAAGCCACAGACTTGCCTGGCTCAGTCAGCAAAGTGCTCGTCACACAAGCATGAGGGTCTGAGATTGACCCCCAGAACTCATCTTTAAAAACTGGGCCTGGCGGCATACATCTGTAACTCCAGGGCTGGGGAGGAGAGACAGGGGGCTTCTGGAGCTCACTGGCAACCAGCCTAGCCCAACCTGTGAGCCCCAGGTCCTGTGAGAGACACTCTTAAAAATCAAAACAAAACAAGGTGACTGGCTCCTGAGGAACAACATCTGAGGTTGTCCTCTGGCCTCCACACATACATGAGCATGCACACACGTCTCATAATTTTAAGTAAGTTTCCAAAGTTGTCTTGGGCCGCATTCATAGGTATCTTTGGTCTCATACAGCCCATGGGTGGCATATTAGGTGTGCCTTTGGGCATAGGGAGTTGCTTGAAAGGTCCCAGGACTTGTTCCAACCAGGTGTCGTGGGACACACAGACACAGGAAAGCTGTTATGAAGGAACAGATGTATTGTGCTCACGGGCCCCTGAGAGCAAGAGGCAGAGCCCACGTGTAGGACCACTCAGCAAAGTGCCAGTCTTGGTCAGGAGGCAGAGTGGCCAGGGGAAGTGGTGACAGGAGCTTTTGCTGTGCCTTTGAGGGGGACAGACAGGCTCAGGATTGTCTGATTTGAACAGTTGCAGTGAGCTCTGGGCTGATGAGGGCAGGCACAGTGGCCCAGGGTGTGGCAGAGGACGTGAGGCGAGAATGGACTCTAGAAGGTTTGTTTGTGAAGGAGTGGTGAGCGCGCAGGTGAGTCATTTTCTCTCTAGGAATTTGCTACCCCACATGTAATAACAAAGGCTCCGGATAGCAGTGCATCAGAAGCCAGGAAACAAGAGGCAAGGAAGATAGAGGCAGGGCCCGTGTCACCTGCAGGGGGCCTGGGATTGCAGGTTGTCTGACTGGAGTTGGGGGATGTGGTATCTGTCAGTGAGGGTTCCCCTAGCAGAGCTTCTGGGAAGGCTAGAGCTGTCATCCTTGCGAGAGAGAAAAGCTGCATGCTCTGTCCTCCAAGGACAAGGATTTCCCCGGGAGTCCTGATTTCGCCTGATTGCAGAAATCAGCCTGCTGTCTTCCTCTGAAGTTAACTAGCCTTTGCCTGTGGGGACAGGAATAGGGGGTCCTGCTGGCAGAAGGACCCCACGACCTCAGCGGCTGCCTTCCAGGCCTCAGTTCCTTCCTCTCTGTTCATCCCGCTGCTGCCTGTGTTCCCAGGGCTCCTCTCTGCCCTCCCTCCCACTGGCTGCCTATGTGGTACAGTTGCCTCCTCAGCAGGCAGCCCCCGGCACAGGTGGGAATGATAGTCTGCTGCAGCCCTGACAGACACCCAGGGTATCTGCCTGAGCTCTGCCGTCCTCTCAAGCAGCGAACCAGCTCTAACCAACAGGACGGTCGCCTGTGCTGTCTCAGGCCAGCTCATGCTGTCTGCCAGCTGCTTGTTGCGCTGCTCTGGGGACTGGGAACACGCCCAGCCCCAGTCCCCATCTGTTGCAGGCGTGAGGCAGCAGCTCCCGAGAGCATCCGAACCTTAGAAATCGCCTGAGCTGAAAAGAGTCAGGAACCCCCTCCTTGGATTGGCCTTTGGAAGGTGAGAGCGAGCAGGATTTGTCAGAGCTGAGAGAGCAGCTTGTCTGCCGCTCCTCACCGCACCAGCCAGCATCTCACAGCCCAGCATCCGGAAGAGGAGACCTTGGGACCCCTCCGGGCTGAGTAAGCAGACCTTCCTGGCTGGATCCCCATAAATGCATGGCGGTTGCACGCTCCCTGTGTGCGATGTTTCCTTCTGTGGTGCATATTGTCGCCTCTGTGTGCAAGACTGCTGTTGGCTGGTGCTTTGTTCTCCCAGAGGCTCTCATTCAATTAAACACCTCAAGGCTGAACAAAATGCTCCTTGGCTCCACGGGAGCTATATGTCTGTTTCTTACATAACTTCTCCGTGACTTAAAGAGAATACCTTAGAAGGTGGGGTGTGTGACGGGGCGTGTTCATCACTGTCCCTCTGCAGAGACCATCTCCTTCTCTGCCAGGCTGGGGAAGCGAGCAAAGACTGGGCTGTCTACAAAGGGTTCTGATTTGAGGGTCCTCTCCCCGCTTCCTCCCCTGCCGTAAAGTTCCCTCTCAAAGCTGAACCTCTTAGTGCGGTGGACTCTGCTACCATTGCTTTCCCTTTCCTGAGTCATCCGTTCAGTGTGCCCCAAATGGAAAAGACTAGGGACGACTGCAGGGGGACTTTGAGTCTGGCCCGTGTTGTCCCCTGGGGCTGTCTAGACCACAGGCAGATCGGAGAGTTGGCTGGAAGATGGGGCTTGCTTGTTGCCTGTCTGACTTGAAGAGGAAGGTGTTGAATAAACCGAAATGGTTGGGGAAGGCAAAGGGAGAGAGCAGAGAAGGTGGAAGCCCTCCATTCTGCAGCAGGAACAGAGCACGGACTGACGAGCCTGCAGGACGGAGTAGCTGAGCAGAGGCGGGCAAGGGCTAGACCCGAAGCTGCAGGTGCCCTGCCCCAGCCGCCGTCCTCTGAAACTGGTGCTTAGCACTCGCAGTGAGCCGCTGCTGTCTTGTTTGGGTTTTTGTTTGTTGCTTATGACTCCCTTCCACATGCTGAACTAGTTACACCCAAAGAAAACTTCAGCATAGAATCTGTGATCCCCCTCCCTGCTCCTCACGATTGTGATTAGGAGCAAGCCACTGGGTGTCATCGGAGGGTGAGGCTCAGTGCTGTTTCCAAGTCACAGCCCAAAGCGGGCAAGAAAAGGTGGCAGTAAATGACTCGAGAATGGTGGACCAGTAGCACACGTGGCCCTGCGCTCAGCTCAGTGCAGACTCCTGGAGGGCCCTGGGCCCAGCGAGCACCATCAGACCTGGGATACACACGAAGGCCAGAGGCCCCCAAAGTGCACAGGGTTCCCAGATACGCACAGGAGGGGATTTCGGATGTCATTCAGTGTGAGAGGAGGAGCAGTGTAGGGGGACTCCAGAGCAGGGTCCGTCGCCAGCCGAGGCTGTCCCAGGGACTTGACAGGTGCCAGGTACAGGGGGACCCAGGGCCCATAGCCTCTCTCTTGACCCAGAACAGAAGCTTGGCAGTGTGGCCTAGTAGGTCTAGGGGCCCCTACCTTTCAGGCTGCATCTCCAGGGTGCATGGGAAACATCCAAGAACTAGTTAGATAAAGCTGAGGTGAAGTTTTGGTTGGGTTCCATTTGGATGTTGGACTATTTTAGCCTGACAGCAGACCTTGCAGCAGGCACAGACTCACAGGAGAGGAAACTGAAGTTAGAAAGTCAGATTCCCCAGTGAACTGATAGAGAACCCAGGAGATGGAGGGTACTTTTGTTTTTCCCAAAGTCATGAAAAGGCTGACCCAAGAGAAGTCCGGTGTCCAGAGGCCCTGCCTGATCGTTCTGTATAAAGGGAGTTGGGTGAGGAACAGCGAGGCTAAGGATGGGCATTAGTGGACCTGGTCCCTGGGCTGGGGCTTTGTTGCCAGCTTCCAAGCCGGCTCCTCACTGGATCCTGTCCTCAGGATGGTGATAAATCAGCGCTTGAGTGAAACAAAGTCTTGAGCCCTGTGGACCAGTAACCCAGCATTCAGAGAACGAGATGTTTGGTCTTGCCCTCATCCACCAATGGTACTGTCTGGCCAGGCTTTTCTGGAAAGGCAGGTACACTTAATTTGGGTTCTCTGAATTTTTGTAACATTTATTTATTTATTTATTTATTTATTTATTTATTTATTTATTTATTCATTCATTCAGTTTGTGTGTGTGTGTGTGTGTGTATGTGTGTGTGTGTGTGTGTGTGTGTACGTGTGTATGGCATCAGGCTTATTAACAAGCACCTTTACCTGCTGAGCCACCTTGATTTGGGTTTTTATTTCAGTCTGAGGGGTTCTCAGCCCCTTCTCATATATCAGTATATCAGTGTAGAGACCCATCTTGCCCAGCTCCTTCTAGCAAAGCCTTCCATCACCCTGACTCATGGGGCTAACCTGTATCACTGCTACACACTTCCTTCTTTGCACTATTGAATATTGAGTTGTGTTCTGCTGGTTCTCACAGGTCAATTCAATTGATGAGTCCCAGCAATCAGCTGAGGTCTTAATTCCTGTCAGGATCCCTCAGCTGTCACATCTCACATTTACCAACCGCACACTAGGTACCAGCTCCAGGCTTGTCATTTTCATGGATCATCACTCCTTTAATTCTCGGGAGGATCCTGGGAGCCTTTACTGTCTACCACTTGGGAACTGAGGCCCCATGAACTTGTACAACTTGCTGAGATTGTACAGGCAGCACAGGAACTAGAAGCCCACACCTAGGTCCTCTGCCAGCTTAGAAGCAGTGTCTGGCCCTTCCCACTTCACTGAAGAAGACCTGGCAGTGGACTTCTGGCAGCAAAAATGTTTCTCTTGCCTCTCGTGACTTGACGAAGAACTTGATTAGGACTTACAGCCCGTGGCTTAGTTGAAGGTCTGTGTTTCTACCTCCTCAGCCCCAACGTTCTTGACAAGTTGACATCAGTGCTGGAGAGTGTTGACACATAAACCAGGAAATCTGTGCTTTCCAGCCAGTCATGTGTCAGTCTGGATAAATATCCTTGTCACAAGCATAACTTACGGCCCAAGAACTCTAAAGGGGTTCTGTGGGTCCATGGGCTCTAATCTTAATTACAAAAATTGGAGTTTAAATTATGATTGAAGTTGGGTGTGGTGTGAGTTCCTGCAATCCCAGCACTTAGGAGGTAGAGGCAGTGAGTTTGAAGCCAGGCAGGGAGACATGAGGCACAGGCTGAGAGGTGACTGTGTAGTGAGGAGCACTTGCACAGAGCCTGGGCTCAGTTCCTGACACCCACATCTGGTGGTTCACAATCACCTGGAACTCCAGCTCCAGGGGACCCAACACCCTCTGGCCTCTGCGGGCACCTGCACACATGTGCATGTGCTACACTTAGGTACATATACATACACACAAAACAAATTTGTTTAAAAAGAGGAGGAGGAGGAGGAGAAGAAGGAGTAATAATTGAAGCTGGGCATGGTAGCACATAAGTTGTAATCGCAGCACTGAAGAGGCAGCCAGTCTAGGCTATGTAGTTACAGACCAGTCTGTGTTGCATAGTAAGACTTGAAAGCTAGCCAGCAAGCAAACATATAATTGAGTCATTAGCCCCAATGCGGCTTCCTTGTGACCCCCACCCCCAACACACACACACAGTTTTTGGCATGGGACTTAGGACCTTGTATTCTGTCAGGAAGATTGGGACCATGTACGAATTATCTCATTTTCTTGAGTCATTTTTTTTTTCTAGAAATGCATGTTTCTGTTTAGGTTGGTGTGGAGTCTATAATCAGTTAAGCAAGAACCAGTTCCCAGCACACAGTAGACATTTAACCAACAATGGGCTCTGCTGTCTAAGGGAGTATTCAGTTGGGTGCCTTCCTGGAGCCACACAGAGCCCTAGAAAAACATCTTCTCTTTTTTTTTTTTTTTTTTTTTTTTTGGTTTTTTGAGACAGGGTTTCTCTGTGTAGCTTTGTGCCTTTCCTGGAGCTCACTTGGTAGCCCAGGCTGGCCTCGAACTCACAGAGATCCGCCTGCCTCTGCCTCCCTAGTGCTGGGATTAAAGGCGTGTGCCACCACTGCCCGGCTGAAAAACATCTTCTAAAGCAGGGCTATGATGGGTTTTACCACTAGAGTTACCCAGCAGGCAACCAAGGCGAAAGAGCTTTGGGGTCCTGTAGTTTTCTAGCTGTTGCAGCCTCTGCTCTTCCTCACTGTCCTTGCCAATAGCCAAGTCCCATCCCCTCCTCCTGTCCTGCCTGTCATACAGTGGTGAACGGATGGGGTTTCCTCTCTTCGGTCTTGAGGGATCACATTGCAATTCTGCTGCCATGACCGTCCCCTGAAGGTCATGGCTGTGCCACGATCTTTCTAGTATCACTGGAGTCCCTTCTCCATCTCCTTTCATACTTTAGCCCAGGGGACACAGGGAGAAAACTGGAGGAAATCAAAGCCAGACTCAGATTTTGTTTTGATTGTACTTTGCCGGCGAGGTGTGTGGTGGCATTTATAGTCTGTCTGCTTTTAAGGGAGGCAGCCATCTGCCAGTAATCATGGCTTCAGCTGGTTAGTCACCAGTGAGTGAGGGCCTGCTGAGCTGATTCCAGTAAATAGGATAAAGGAAATAGGAAGAAGGCCATCCATAGTCTGCAGTGCTGTTTACCAAAAAACACCTGCTGGGGATGCCAGCCGTCCAGATGGAGTTCTCGGGACCCGGACCGTGGAAGGCCAGGGACCCAGGGGTTCTTATTCCTCCTTAGTCCAGCTATCCTTTTCTTTTCTTCCTTGTCTTTGGATTGAACCTAAGGCTTCATGAGTGCTAGGCGAGTTCTCTAGCACTAAACTAGATCCCCAGCCTTTTTTTTTTTTTTTTTTTTTTTTTTTTTTTATTGGCAGGGTCTCACTGAGTTGCCTAAGATGGCCTTAGATTTATGATCCTCCTGCCTTAGCTTCCTGAGTAGCTGGATTTTACAAGCCTGAACCACCAGACCTGGCTTTCCATTTTGTTTTTGGTCAAGGACTCCTGAAAGTTGAGGGCTCCTAAAATGGCATTTCATTGCTTTTGGAGGAGAGAAGCATCCTTAGAATCAGGAGCTGGGAAGATCTGAAGCCCCAACCCTTGGGAAAGCATGAGTCTGTTGCTTCTCCAGCAGGCAAATGCTGACCTTACTGCAGGCAGTCTCTGTGATATGCAAGCTGTGTTGGCCAAGTCACGTACGGAATCATGCTTTGTAGACTGGATATGAAATTGGGATGCAGACCTGTCAGGCTGTGGTATGCTCAGATTTCCTGGAAATGCCCAGGTAGACACATCCCAGAGTGGGATGGCTTATGCTCAGGAAAAGATATCAAGGACACTGAACAAAATGTTGTCACGTAGTATAAGGACTGAGCAGTGCCTCCAACTGACCAGGGCCCCACAAGCAGTGTGGGGCTCTGTTCCTCTTTCAGGCAGGGAAAGCTCTGCCCTGCTTGGCTCAGAGGTGGGAGCTCTGGGACTTTCTACAAAGTCCAGCCATAGGCCATTCCTCCTGCTCTTACCAAATCAGGGGAAGTGCAAAGACATGCTTAGAAATATTTTCCCCAGGAAACAGCAGATGGGTGATTTCTGCTTATTGAAAAGGTAAGTGAACTGTCATCCTTTGTTACTCTTTCCCAGAGTTTCTGGTACCCAAAGCCATTCCACCCAGCTTGGCAGATGGATTTATATGCTTAGAAGGTTAGGGAAAGACCAGTGACCACTCTGGCAGCCTGCACAGACACCCTCCAAACACAGCCAGGTGTGGGAATGAAGCCTGTTGGATTACTACTGCCACACAGAGCATGGCTTCTCCATGACCCTGCTACTGACTGTGCCATTGGTAGGTGGAGTATGTGGGAAGGGGCTGCTCCTGGCCAGAGTCATTCATTTGGAACAGAGTCCTCGAAGACTGATGGGATTTGTCCTTTAATGTCAGACATCAGCTCCAAAGACCTGGCCAGGCCTGGCTCAGAGCTGGCTGCAGGCATCTGCCACCACCCACTCTCTCTGAGTCATCCTACACTTATCTGCTCAGATCCAGAGCCCTGCAATGTGCTCACCAGTCAGTCTCCAAACACACCAAGCAGGGGGAGAACTGGGAGGGAGATCAGCCTGGAGGGGAGGAGGAAGATACTTGGGAGAGCCTTGACCTACCCAGGCCCTCTGTTCTACTCAGGCTCCTTTGGGCTCACCCAGAAGCCGTGGTGGCCTCACCAACTGCTGTTCAGCATGTCTCCCAAGCCGCCTGGAACCAGGCAGGGTATGGAGTCATACAGCCACAGGGACACTGTGTTTACAAGGGCCATCTCTGAGGAGATGCTTGTGTAGAGATGTCTGAAGCCTGTTCTCCTCTTCACCTCTTTCCTTCCTTTCCAAAGCCCTTCTTGGTGTATGAGAACTGTTCTTTCTTCCTCTCTCTTAAACCATCAGCTCCTTACCGTTTTTTTTCACCAGTGGACCAGAGCTCAAGTGTATGTCCCAGCACAGCCTGTCTCTTGTGTCACACTCTTCCCATAAAACAGACATCCTGAGCTCCCCCAGTGTGTTGAGTATGGACTTGACAGGCTCTCAGGCAAGCCTCATGCGCCCTAAGGGCCAGCTTCTCATTCTCTCCTGCTCACATCCCCAGCTCTTCCTGTCAGGCTCTGACCTGTCACTGAGTCCAGCAGCTTCACACAAATCACACTCTCCAGTTGTGCTTGTGAGAGATGAGCATGTCAGTGTAACAAAAACAAAACTCTGGGGTACATTTTTCAATCATCCCAAATGCTTCCATGTTGTGCTTAATCCAGAGCCCTGGAGCTACCAGCCACGCCTTGCCCGAGTGCCGTCACAAAAGTGCAGTCCCGTACCATCATATGCACTTGACAGTAAAATAAACCTGAGCACCACACACCAGTTTGGGGCACTTCAAGGATTTCAGGGTCTTGGTAATGGCCGCTTGGACAAAGTCTGGAATGGCGGCTCCTAAGTCCAGGTGTATAAACACAAGATACCCAGCCAAGACCCACAGTTCTCATACTTTTAAGTAACCCCCCACTGTCTTCTGGGAGCTTGGAAGCCCTGTGTGTGTGTGTCTTACCTGTCTAGAGGGAAATGGGCCAGGGGCCAGAGAGCTGGTACTGGGGGAGCCATACCTTCAGGCCTCCTCACGCATGGGCCTTTCCATGTGTGGGCTTCCCTACCACCTTGCTTCTAAAAGTAACTGCCTTAGTTTCTTTTCCTGTTGCTGTGATTAAATATTCCAACAAAAGCAACTCAAGGGAGAAGGTGTTTGTTTCAGCCCATAGTTCAAGAGTGCAATCCATTTTATCAGGGAAGTCAAGGCAGCGCCATCTTGAGGAAGCTGGTGGCATCACACCCACAACCAGGACGCGGGGAGTGATGAATGCCTGCTCAGTGCCTTCTCCACTTACGCAGTCCAGGATCCAACCAGGGAATGGTGTGGTCCAGAGTGAGTGGGTCTTCCTGCTTCAGTTAACACAATCAAGATCATCTCCCAGGTGACTCTAGATTCTGTGAAACTGACAGTTAACACTGACCATCACAGTGGCCTCACCCAGGTGCCATCCTTCTTTAGTGATCTCTACCCCATGAAAATCCATCTCTTCTCACTCCTCAGCTTGTAGGGTCATCTTCTGAGAATGGACAATCCAGTAGCTGCCAACTCAGAGGAGGGTTTGGCTTAATGAGTTCTGAGTTATCTTGAAATACTGCCTTGACCTGAATAAGGGGGTCTGGCTACAGGCGGTGTCAGGACTTACGTGGGCCTGTGATATCTCACACGGTCCAGCCCTCACTTTGGGGGAGAACTCAGCCTTTCATGCCTAACAAATCACTCTTCTTAGACAATACAGCCAGGCTCTGGAATATGTAATGCTGTAAGTAAGTCCTGCGCTGTGCAGGAGAGGAAGGTACGAGTCTCTGTCTCATCAGGGTATGGCAGGTCCATGGGGCCAAACCGAACTGGAGGCTTCTGTGAGATGATGTAGAGTCATCATCACCCAAAGCTCAGCTGCTTCCTAACGATTCTGCCCCCACTGTGTGGAAAAGTTGGCTCAGCATCGCAGGACGCAGAGTGTAGGCATTTCCCACATTCAGCAGATGGCTTGCTCTGCTGCCCACCACGTGGGTATGTTGTGATTGGCTGGTCTGTTGTAGGCCAGCATGACTGGGGTGCCATTCACATGCGATGCAGCCCATCAGTTGTAAGCACAGTTGCTTGGTTGTGATAAATGTACATAAATGTGTAGCCACCACATCATGACCCCCAAAAGGTCACAGAGTTCCATTATAGTCAGCCCCTTCCCTGTCACCATCTTGAGACCATTTCGCATGGGTCCCATGTCTTATCTTTGTCTACCCCATATGTCCCTTGCTTCCAGACCTAGCACAGATCCTCACTGGATGGGACAGTGAGTGAGCGTGTCTATGGCTACTTATACTTTTGAAAAGATGGCGTCTCAGATAGCCCAGGATGGCCTTGAAGTCTTTCCTGATTCTCCTGTTTCTACCTCCCGAGTGCTGGGGTTACGGGTGTGTGCCACTATACAGGCTTGTAGTGTGCTTTTGTTGTTGTAAGACAGGGTCTCAACATGTATCCTGGGCTGGCCTGGAGCAAATTATCTAGACCAGATTGGCCCTGAACCTATGAGCAATCCTCCCGCTTCTGCATCTCGAGGATTGGGATTACAGACTTGACCAACACAGCTGGCTGTAGAAATGTATTTTCAGATTTCCTCAGGGCTTCTGTTCCCTTCCATCATCCTCAGTTTTGAAAGATTGCATAGGAAGCGTTTGCTAATTAACAATTTCATGTAGTCATTCCTGATGTCAGTCTTCCTGTTCAGCCTTACACAGTCAGTGTGACCAGAGTTGCTAAGAGTCCAGCTGAGTGCAGAGCCTAGCTGTTCTTGGCCGCCTAAGCACTCGCAGGGAAACGCTTCCTCTCCACCCCTTCAAAGAGAAAGCTGCCGGGGCCACCAGCAGCCTTCCTTCATGTTCTCTCCCCACACTGGACTGCAGAGCACCAGCCACACCATCCCTGCCTGCCCACCTTCATCTCTCTTCCACCCCACCCTCCCTCCCTTCATTTCCCGTCTCCTCCGTCCCTCCTTCCCTCCTGCCTCTCTGCCCCCTCCTCCTCTTTCTTTTTCTTTTCTTTTCTTTTTTTTTTTTTTTGAGCAATTTTCAAGCTCACTACAGAGCACCCCAAAATGTTTCTCAGCTAACTGGGGACCTTTCTATGTCACTAATGTGGTCACCAGGGGTTCAGCGTGTCCCCTCATTCTGCCTACCCACACTGCCCTCTCACTGTGTTTGTGAATGATGGCTTGAGTTCCCCTCTTCCCTCTAATCAAAGCTCTGAGAAAGAAGAGTCTGTCTCTTACCCACTGGGCGCCATAATAATAGCTTCTCGCCCTTAAAATCAGCCAAGTATTTTAAAGTAATGACTGGCATTTTTCAAATGATTCCCACGCAGCACAGTAATCTCTTTCTGTGTTAGCTCTGGTGTGTTGTGTTTCTATCTTTCCATGTGTGAATGCATTTTCTGGTAGGAATGCCTATGAGTCTAGATTTTTAAACTAGGAAACAGAAATTGAAGTAACTTGGACAGGGTACTTAGCATTTGGGTCATGTGTTGCCCCCCACCTCCCTACCCTCACACACAGGGTTTGGAACCGCCTCTCAAGGACTCTCAGGCAGCCTGGCTGGCTCAGCTGAGCATAGGGATTCACTTGCATTTTCTGTCAGACAGTGGCTAAGGCTGGAACATTTTAAAGGCTCCTTCCTTCTTACATCTGACGCCACTGGCCCCCTCTCTGTGGAGCCTTCTCCACGTTGCTGGCATGAGCTTCCCCATAATGTAGCAGCTTGGTGGTCAGATGAGTTACACAGTGGCTGGGTTCTCCCAGCACCAGTGTGGAGAGAGATCCAGAGCCAGATCTACTGGAAGCTGCAAGACTATCAGCTGAGCTTGGACATCAAGTGATCTTACTTTTTCTTTCTTTTTGCATCTTCAAGTACGTGCATGTGGTATATAAGTGTGTGTGTGTGTGTGTGTGTGTGTGTGTGTGTGTGTGTGTGTGTGATACACTTGTGTGTGTACAGGAGGGGGTACTTGTACATGTGGAGGCCCAAGGCTTAAGTTAGGAATCATCCTCCGTCACTCTTCTGCCTTATTTATGCAGGGTTGACTCACTTTGGGCACACGGTCCTAAGATACAAAGCCCTCATGTTATACAGGACCTTGTAAAGGGCAAAAGGCCATGAGCATATGGTCCTTTTTTGTGTCTATGGATATAACAAATGCCCAAGGCTGGGTCATTTATAGAGAATGAAGGTTTATTTCACTCATAATCTTAGAGGCATGGTGTCAGCATCTGGGGATGGTCTTCTTGCTTTGTCAAAAACTAGTGGAGTATCTCATGATGAGACGGAGCCAGTATGTGGCTCACATCTCTCTTCCTGTTCTTAAAAAGCCACTAATGCCATCCATTGTAGGAACCCCACCCTCTGGAGTTCATATAGTCTTAATCACCTCCCAAAGCTCCTACCTCTAACTAGCATTAATATACGAATTTGGGGATCATATTTCCAATATATGAACATTTTTTAAAATTTTATAATTTATTTAATTTTACATATCAGCCACGGATTCCCCTGTCCTCCCTCCTCCTGCCCCCCCCCACCCCGGCCTCCCCCCAGCCCACCCCCCATTCCCATCTCCTCCAGGGCAAGGACTCCCCTGGGGATTCAGCTCAGCCTGGTAGATTCAGTCAAGGCAGGTCCAGTCCCCTCCTCCCCTCACCCAGGCTGTGAACATTTTGGGGGTGCTGTATGACACTACTTTTGGAGAGACATGAACAAATGTCTATTCACTCCAGACAGTAAGGATACTCCCAAAGTCCAGCCTTGTGAACAAGGAGTTGCTTGGGGTCACTTACAGGAGTATAGGTGAGGGTTACTTGCCAGAGCAGAAATGAACCAAGGACAGCTGCATCACCAAAGCCTACCCCAGCACAGGTGATCGTCATGGAAACTGGAGCCTTGGAGCTCTCTGCAGGCTTTGCAGGCTCCTCAGTGGTCCTTGGAAGGAAGGGTCTTGTATGTTTCAGGGACTTTTTGAGACTTTTGAATTGCTTTCTTCCTGACTCTTCAGGGGACAACCCATCCAGAGTCCCCTGGTCCTAGGGCCACCACATGCAGTACCTGACAGAGTCTCCTATGAGACTTCAGTTGGAATTAAAGATGCCTGACAGAGAGCAGACTAGCTGCAGAAGAGACACTCAGGGAGATTTCTTCTTCGCCCCAAGGGGGCTGGGTCCTGCACATGAGGAAGGGGCAGTAAGGACATTGCAGAGACGAGGTCCTCCTTCCAGAATGATCCAAACTCAATTCCAAGAGATGACTTGGGATGTGAGAAGCAGGCTCTTCTCTTCCTCAGAAAAGCAAAGCCATAAACAAGCGCCTGTTTTTTGTACCTGACTCCCTGCTGGAACCCCCGCCGGAGCCACAGCTGATCTTGTCTGGTGACTTTGGCTGCACACCCCAGCATTTTCTTCCCTCCCCTCTTTATATAACAAGCCCCTCCAGCATGGAATGGGCTTGTTGGCAGAAGAAACAAAAAACAAAAACCTGGTGATGTCCTTGTTTAGATTCATCCGCAGCCACGCGTCCCCTACCAGGAAGCCAGTGCATATTGTGCATTATGCAGCTCCGGTTAGGCCCAGCACTAGCCCACCGCACGGCGGGGCCTCGGATTTGTGTTCCACCCATACGTGCCAGGGCTTCTCAGCGCACCACCTGGTGTTGGCCGCAGCCTTGAGGGTGAAGGCAGGAGCCTGAGAGCTGAGGGCCTGCTCCCCAGTGCCCTTCCCTGCTAGGCCAGTCGGCAGGTTTCACATGCCTTATTTATCCTATACATCCAGGGCTGTCTTACAAAGATGCCAAGACCTGCCAGCTTCCGGAGACGGCACCTGTTCTGTTCCTCTGCCTTCTGCAAGGAACCAGGCTGTGGACTGGCCTTTAGGCTCCTGTCTCCAGATAAAGCAGTGACCTCGGATGCCTCTGAGGTGCTCCAGGCAGGCTCCTGGCTAGGGCACAGTCTTTCTGTTGTCTCCTGCTGTAATGACCAACAAACGGTGAGGTGCCCGGACCCAGTGACTGACTGACAGAAGACATGAGGCCATATTTTGATGTCTGCTATCTTATTATGTTATTTTAAAAATTACTTTAAATTTTAAGAATTGAGCTGGGCAGTGGTGGCGCTCGCCTTTAATCCCAGCACTCGGGAGGCAGAGCCAGGTGGATCTCTGTGAGTTCGAGTCCAGCCTGATCTACAAAGTGAGATCCAGGACAGGCACCAAAACTACACAGAGAAACTCTGTCTCGAAAAACCAAAAAAAAAAAAAAAGAATTGAGGGTGCAGTTTTAGCTTTATAGAATACTAGATCAGAAAGTATAAGGCGTCCCCCAGTGCTTCTCCCCCATTTCTCCTATTACTAACATCTTCCCTTCATAGGCTACATTTGTTACCAGTGCTGAGCCTTTCCAGGTAAATCATCACCTAGAGTCCATGGTTTCCATGAGGGCTCACCCTCAGGTTTGTGTGTTCTGTGGGTTTTGATGAGTGTGTAATGTCACCTGCCTACCCATGTAGCATATGGAACAGTCCCACTGCCCCTAAACTCAATGCTGGACCCATGGATCCCTTCTTCACTGTGCCCAGCCCCGGTTGCTGTCATGTCTCCTTGCCATCTGTCCCTCTGTACCCAGGACTGTTTGTGCCAGGTTATACCTGCTGAAGTACTGGGGCCTATCCTAAGTATGAGTTGCATTCCTGGTGCTGGGGAGGGGGAGGTCTCTCTTTCCACCACTTGAGATTAAACTCAGGCTTTCAGTCTTGGCAGCAGGAGCTTTTACCCTCTGAACTGTCTCTCTGACCTTGTGAATCTTGTAAGTTTCAGGAACTTCCTGAAACATGTGAGTCGGTTTACTACCCGAGCCTTGTAAATTTCATTTATTTATTTATTTATTTATTTATTTATTTATTTATTTGAGTCTTGAGGAACTTCCCTCCAGGAGTGAATGTTTTAGTTCAGAGAATATAGGTACACAACCTATGTTCAGAACAGGAGAGCCTCTAGTCACAGGTATGGGGGTTTGAATAGGAATGGCCCCCATAGGCTCATACAGTTGACTGCTTAGTCACCAGGGAGCAGCACTATTTGGGAGGTATGGCCTTGTTGGAGTAGGTGTGGCCTTGTTGGAGGGAGTGTGTGACTCAGGGGTAGATTTCAAAAGCCCACGCTAGACCAGTGTCTCTCTCACTTGGCCCATGGATCAGGATGTAGCTCCCTACTACTTCTCCAGCACCATGCATGACTCCACGCTCCCTGCCATGATGATAATGGACTAAACCTCTGAAACGGTAAGCCAGCCCCCAGTTAAATGCTTCTTTTATAAGAGTTGCCTTGGTCGTGGTGTCTCTTCACGGTGACTGAGACAGCAGGTCAGGAGAGGGACCAAAGGAGGTACCAGCGAGGTGAGGAGCAAGGAAACTCCCCCTTGCCTGCCTGCCTGCCTGCCTGGAGTGGGTGAAGGATGGAAGTCTGTAGTCTTTTTCTATGCACATTTTCCTGGGCACAAAGCATAGAAGAGGTCAGGGGAGGAGAACCAACAGCTGCTGTTCTGTGCTTCTCTTGATATCTTAGAGACGGAGCTGCTCTTCTCTGCTGCTTGAAACTGACTACACTGTCCCCAAATTTTTCTAAGGCAGACTCATTCAGACTTTCTTGTCTATAACACTGTGAGAAATAGGGTATTTGACGCTCTATGTGCATATAAATAATCAAAATACAAGTTTTATGTAACAAAGATGTGTTCTCTCTTTCTCTGTGGTATAGGTACATGTTCATGTAGGTGTGCATGTGTGTGTACAGATACACATGTACATTTGTGCTCTGCTGTGGAGGTCAGAGGTTGATGCTGGGATCTGCTTCAATCACTTTCCACTTAATTTTTTGAGACAGGGCCTCTCACTGAACCTGGAGCTCTTCGACTTGGCTAGACTGACTGCCAGTGAGCGCCGTGCATCTGCTTTTCTCTGCTTCTCCAGGGCTGGAGTTAGAGGTGTGTGCTACTATGCCCTGCTTTTACATGGGTTCTGGGGATCTGAACTTGGGTTCTCAAGCTTGAACAGCAAACACTTTCCTAACTGAGCCATCTCTCCAGACAGAAATTGTGTTCCCCTTCAGTGTTTGGTGACTGCACCGTCAGCTGAATTGATTTCATGGTCCACTAACAGGTTGGGATTGTCAGTCTGAAAAGAACAGTCAACTGCTCGGGAGCAGCCTCCCATCCCCAAGCCCAGGGTGAAAGAGAAGAGAGCAAGTAAACAGAGGACTTCCCCTCTGGCTCGTGGAGGGATGCCCCCTTATTCTTCTTTTGTTCTTGGTGTTTTCTTTTCCCTTTGAACTCTTTGGTGCTTTTAAAAAACGTCTCGTGTGCCTGGCCTAGAGCAGGAGGGTGAACAAGAAGGGTGGGAGGTATCCTTGGGCTGGAGGAGAGTTTGACAAGAATCTCCTGGCTCAGTACGCTGGACCCACACGTTCTAAATGGCGGCGCTGGAAGCACATTGGCTGTCAGCTCTGGGGCATGTCCCAGAGCTCCACTTCATTCGGGTGGTGGGACGGAGAGGTGAGAGGGTTCCCTAAGCACCTGTTTAGGAAGGGTCCTCTTCTGCACAGCGTCCTCCCAAGTGTAGAAGTGTGTGTGTCTCAGAGCCACACGTGGCCTTATTAAAATGTTCCCCAGCCCAATTTGATTCTGGTTCCCTTTCCAGAATGAACTGAGTTTAACTTGTTGGGAGCGTGAGGCAGGACAGATAGAGAAGAAGGTTGTGGGGAGCCTTGGTCTGTCTCAGGCCCCTCTGGGATTGTACACCAAAGGACAGGCCTGGAAGCATCTTGTGTTCCCCCATCATTGGAATTTTCCTTTAAAGTGAGAGAGAGCTTGTGGACTGGACAGTTCTGGCAAGATGCTTATGATGCCCACAAAGGTTTAACTCTGGGATGGGCACAGCCTTGGCTGGCAGCTGGCCTTTTGCAAGTGAATAAGTCCTCTCCAAGAGTCCTAGCACTGGCCTTTTAAAGACTGATCTTAGTAAAATCACAGGGTGTCAGAGCTGAAAAGAGCCCTGGCAATTAAGGACCATCTTGCCATTGGCTTACCTGCCTGTAATTGCTACAGAAGGCCTGAGCAAGCCAAGACACCCATTAGAACACAATTCTCTTATCATGGTGTCTTGAGCTGTTGTCTGGTACCTCTTCTCCCTTTCTCTGAGCTCATTAGCATGGTCAGAGTGCCCATTTGTGAGAGGGAAAGACAGGGTCCTTTCAGGGGCTCCCTGTGTCTAGAAGTGTGGAATAGTCAGAGACCTGAGGCGAAGAGTCAGCCTGCTGACTGGTGGTGTGTGGAGGGAAAAGGTGTACTCAGTTACATCCCCATGCATTCAGATGCAGGATGAGACTGACATGGCTCCAGCTAGGAGGAAAGAATGACCATCCCATTTTACAGGCGGGCACAGAGAGAAAGCTGGGTGTTTCCTTTACACACAGTAAATGTTCTTCCATAGTAATTCACTGACTGTTTCCAGCTTGTATGGATACTCCCAGGACAAGCACCCCCTCACATCTACCTTTGTCCCCTCACACATCCCTTTCCTTTGCATATTACATTGGTTCTCAAGAAAGGGATGACTCTGCAGATACAGTACCCACCTGTCAGCGGAGGGATGCTCTCACCTCAGGTAGCCCAAGAACCTTCAAATGATGCATACTGTTTTCCTAGATCTCTGCTGTGTTCCCCCATCTCAGGGACAGGAAACCTTGATGCTGCAGAGGCAAGGGCCTCCAAAAGAAGATGGATGAGTGGAAGGATGGATGGATGGGTGGATGGATGGATGGATGGATGGGTGGATGGG
>CABHPP010001697.1:0-32299 GCA_902168425.1 Peromyscus attwateri | reverse complement strand
TGGATGGATGGATGGATGGATGGGTGGGTGGATGGATGGATGAATGGGTGGGTGGATGGAAAGAAATACATAGAAAAGAGATAGATATGTATCAATAGCTCTGTCTTCTATTTTGAAATATATTTATGCACATATTAAGGAGATATATAATCACATAGCAATGTATTGATTATATACAATATGTAAATTTTTATAATAGATATAAACCTTTTACTTATAGGGTTCCATGTGAGCCTGTTGGAGTAGGGCATCCCGAATCCACAGAGCAGATTGACCATGTAGAAACCCACGAGTAGATGCTGTGATCTTGAAGCAACATTTTCCCTTCTTCTGGAAGCCTCTGTTTGCACTCCAGGCCTGCAGCTCATTGGAAGTGGTCCACCCATGGTTTGGAGAGCAGTTGCTTTCCTTGTAGCCCACTGACTGCCAATGTTAGCCATATCTGCAGGGCATGCTCCCAATACCACCGTGATTTGCCTGAGAGAGTCAGTGGACTTGGGGTTTGCCAGGGCGACGGATCCAGTTAGCGGTTACCTGCTCCATGTTCCATGATGCCCCTTCTTCCCTTTCTCTGGCTAGGGTCTGCAGTGGCCCCTGTGGAGAGGAAAGTTGTTCTGGATGGAGGAAGCAACCTATAACCAGGCAGTACCATCTGCAGGGAGCAATAAAGATGTCTGAGGTGGTCACAGGAGATGGCTGTGCAGATTGCGTGGCTTGACTGTCACACCTGTGCATCCTGGGCCCTCCCCAGGCAGTTCCCTGCCGCCTCCTCTATGGAGAGTGACTCAGACCCCTGTGGCTTCCACCCACTCGATCCCCGTGAGCACCCCGCCCCTACTCTCACTTCTCCCAGGAGGGTCTCAAGCAAGGCTGGAAGGAGACAAGACACTAGACTGACTGGAGTCACCGACCTTCTGTGGTTAGCAGACTGACTGGAGTTACCAGTCTCCCATGATGGTGATGGCGGACTCTGGACTCAGCCCTGCCTGAGAACAGTTAGTAAGAGACTGCTGTGAGGCCTGAGCTAGGTGATGCCTGAGGGGTGGCCTGGAAACATGGAGGGGATGTGGGTGGTTCTTTGGTATCCCACAGCATGACTAGTCCAGAGCAGGTCAGAGAAGACACGTGTTCCCCTAGACAGTGTCCTCAGATGGAATGCAGGGAAACCAGGAGGTTCTTCTGAGCCTCTGTATATAGATAGCCCTGGCCAAGTGCAGGAAACACCAGGAGTAGCTTGCAAGCTCTGTCAGACCTCTTTAGAATGACTGAGCAGGTCATTAATCACCCTGCCTTCTGCTTGGAGAAGGGAGAATCAGCTCTCCTGTCAGAGGAAGGCAGCAGCCTCCAGGCTCAGATGAAGATGAGAGACCATTCTGGTTTCCACAACCCGCGTGACCTTTGCCCTCTCCACAGCTTGGTCATCAGTCCAGGCGGTGTTCTTGGTTGCTGGGAGTATAAAGGATGCACATGGCCTTTCTGACAGCCTGCGCGATTGTCACAGCTAACACCTTGTGGTGTGGAGGGTTTGAAGACTGGAATACTAAGGCTCTTGAGAAGTAAAGATTTCTCGTGTGTGAGATGTTAGCAGGGGATGAGGGGAGGGCTATGAGGGAGGGGATGGGGGGATCTCAGCAATGTGGCTTAAGGACTCTGCAGTGCTCACTTTCAGGATGGTGATGACTAATCATGATTGTCTACTTAACAAGATCTAGGAGACAAACCTCTAGGCATGTCTGTGAGGCAGTTTCTAGATTGGATTGGCTACGGTAGGAAGATGCCTCTCACTGTGGACAGCCTCATTCCATGGGCTGGGATCCTGGATTGAATAAAAAAGGAGAACGTGAGCTGAAAACAGTATCCATCCCCCCTGCTTTCTGAACCCGGATGTGTGACCAGCTGCCTCGAGCTCTTAACCCTATGGCTTTGCCACCAGGATGGACTGTGTCCTCACACTGTGAAGCAGAACAAGCTCTTCCTTCTGTAAGGTATTTGGTGAAATGCCAAGAAAAGTAACTAATACAAGAAAGGGAGTAAAATATATTGCCAGGTATGGTGGCACATAACTATCCTCCCAGCGCTCAGGAGGTGAGGCAGGAGGATCAGGCTGGGCTGTATAGCAAGAGTCTTTGTCAAACAAACAAACAAAAGGAGTTTATTGTTTGGTCCTGCTGGCACACTGGAGAAGCCACTGTTGGCATAGACTGGCAAGGAATTGGGGATACCAGGGCAAGGACAGTCCTTAGAGCCAGGTGTCAATCAGGTCTAGGTGAGGGAGGAGGGTAACTGTGAGAGTGGAAAATTGTGTGTCCATGTGGGTCGGGGCTGGGGGATGGGAGTATGGGTTTGACATCAGGAAGTCTCTTGGACCAAAGTCAGAACCTCAGGGTCCTAACCCATCAACCTGGACATTCTCCGAAGACTGAGTCTAGGCTTTCCCTCACTTGGCCACTGTCCCTCTGTTACCCAGTTCTGGTGACTCCGTATTTGTTCCTTGTTCTTCTGAGAGCAGTTATATAACAGGAGAGTTTCTCAAAGACTCCAATTGACCATGGCTCTGGCCTTCACCCACCACCCATCAGTACCAAGAACCACCCATTTGGTGGTTTTCAGGGGTTGCATAAGACTGGCCCAGTGTAGCCACCTCCCACCTGAGGAGCTTGCCAGGGCCGTGGCCAGTAGAGGCAGGCTCAAACCATAATGACATCTTAGATTCAGACGTAATTAGAGCCATGAGCGCCGCCCACCATGTCCATGCCTCCAGGTAGAAAGAGGAAGTCCAGGTAGAAACCCCAGGAGGTCACACTAAGGGTCATAACAAGTGTCCTGGGCTGGCTTTGTACTGATATCCAGGTCCTTAGGCTCAAGGGCCTTAGATGTCAATCAAGGAAATTAAGGTTTGGGTTTAAGACGATGATCAAGAGGCACAGAGAGATGGGAAGCCAGGAGCGGAACTGTCCTAATACTTCCTCTGTGGAGCATCCTTGGAGGCAGGCTCCTTCACCCTGTCCTCACAAGGGAGCTATCTAAAGCATGGAAGTGCGGAAGCGTAACAACTTCTGTGGCTCAGATACCCTCTGTTCTGACTCTTAGAACGCTCCTTCTAAGAGCGTTTAAACAACGCTCCTGAACCCTCTTGTTGTCCAACTGAAAACAGACCATGCAAGCTGAAATTATCTTCTTAAACCGTCTCATTTGACAGATGGAAAGGAAAGTTGCAGTGCCAGCATGCCCAAGACCCCCCCCCCCCCAGAGTAAACAGGGAGCAGAGCCTCACCTCTCTGTCCCTGTGCCTGGGAAGGAGCCTTGGCTCACGGCCCAGGGTAGCTCCAGGGGGCGCTCTGAGTCCTTAGGTCTGCTCAGCAGGGTAGAGAATGAAAGTCATCCCAGATGTATTCCTAACCCCGTAGGACTCAAAACAGAATTTTCGACCATGACTCTGACATCTAAGACCCTGTGTCCTTCAGAGGCAGGGGACCCTGGCAGCTGTTCTGTTGGTCCTGTATCTGGGGTTTTGTCAGCCCTCTTTCTGGGGTGTCCCAGCTGCAACAACAGTGGAGTTCTGTAAAGACAGAGAACTTCAGGCACACAGGCCAGATCGTGCCCCTTCTTTATGGCCAGGGCTAAATCAGGAGAAGAACACACCCAGCCTTTAAGAATCCGAGAATCAGTAGTCGTAAGCATTCATTCCCAAGTCTGTTTATCTTATGGGGCAACACTGAGATAAGAGATAAGAGGAGGCTGGGGGAGGGTATCCAGGTGGAGAACAATACAAAACGTTACTGATGGTGGAGGGATTGCTTCAGTTGAGGTGGGGTGTTTGTATCTTTCTGTACTTTACAACAGCATCTGCTACTTTTAGTTACAAAGAAGAGCTTAAAAGAAAGTTTGTATCCTAACCCTCTTTGGGAGTGAATCACTGCGTAGTACAAATCCTCAGGGCCTTTCTTCTTAGGAGGGTAAGGTGGCAGGTACGCTGGCTTTGCCGAGAACTCTGTCTTCAAAGCCTCTGACCCTTGATTGTCGGCCTCTATTCCCGGAACACTCACCCAGAGGTTGAAAGGTCTCCAAGCCGTGAGCAGGCGGAGAGCTGTGCTGTAGCGCCTTGTGCTGCTCTGTTGTAGTCTAGTATCGGGGGAAATGTCTTAAACCTCCCTCACCTTCGTCATCTTCATCTGTAGACTGGGATAATACACCAGCCTTCCCTGCTGTGTTGTTGCTATAGGGACGTGCTGAGGAGCAGCTGAGGATTTAGCATGCAGCTGGGTGTGGTGATGCACACACTGTCATCCTGGGGGGGGGGGGGGGGGGGGGGGTAGAGTAAGGAGGATCAGGAGTTCAGGGCTAGTCTTGGGTACACAGTAAGTTTGAGGCCAGTCTGGGATACATGAGACTCTGTTTCAAAACACAACAAAAACTTGGGCTGGGGAGATGGTTCAGTTGGTAAAGTATTTGCCACAGAAGCACAGGGACTTGAGTTGGATCTTCAGAATCCATGCAAAAAAGCCAGGGCACTGAGAAGCAATTTATTTATTATTATTTATTTCCATTAATTTATGTTCTTATCTTTATTGTTTTATTCCTTTTACTTACTGCACACTTTGCAGATTTTACTTATTTATTTTTATTTTTTTTACTTATTTTTAATTATTTTTTCATACATACAATGTATTTTGTAGTCATCCATCACCTCTGGCTCTTACAGTCTCTCTACCCCCTCTTCTTCATAGATCCCTGAGCCTTAAGGGAAGAGCTTTGATGAAGGCATGTCATATTTAGGACTGAATGGACTAAAGTCTCTTCCTCTCCACACTGTCCAGTCTCTGTGTTAATTCCTATCTACGGCAAGAAGAAGCTTCTCTGATGAGGGCTGAGCAAGGCACTAGTCCCAGATATATGATGTTAGGGGTCATTTTATTGCTATGTTTCTTTTTAGCAGAATTAGGTTTTATCCTAATCCTATAACCTATCCAGTTTCAGGTTCTTGGCCACTTTAGCAGTGTCAGGTATGGGTTCCATCTCATGGAGTAGCCCCATCTCATGGAGTAGCCTCATCTCATAGAGTAGCCCCATCTCATGGAGTAGCCCCATCTCATGGAGTAGCCCCATCTCATGGAGTAGCTCCATCTCATGGAGTAGCCTTCAAGTCCAATGTAAAAGTGGTTGGTTACTAACAACATTTGTGCCACTCTATCTTGCACGAGTATATCTTGCAGGTGATCGTTGTAGGTTATAGGATTTATAGCTGGGGGATACTGGTACTTGTTCTTCTCTTCAGTAGCATGCAATAGCATAACCTTCTAATACCATTGACCCTAGTCAGTAGGGGTGACACTTCCAATTAGTCACCAGCTCAGTTTCTTCATGTACGATGACATAGGGTAAGCATTGTGAAAAGCAGTTTTAACTTCAGTGTCGGGGAGGCAGAGACATGCATATCTCTCTCTGGCTCTCTGGCTAGCCTACTTGATGAGCTCCAGTCCACTGAGAGCCCAGTCTCAAAAATCAGGGTGGAGACTGTCTGAGGAATGACATGTGAAGTTGTCCTCTGACCTCCACAGGCATGTGTACAGGTCAGCCCCATGCACACACAACACCTCCACAACACACAGGTCAACAGTGGCACTCTCTTTAAAACTTTTTTATGGCGCACTTGGCTTTGCCTGTATTTCTAAAGATAGGTGAGACTGGGAGATCCAGTGAACTGACTTTAAAGCTGGTTTATACTTCAGAGGGTTCCTGGTGTTTCCTAACTGGTGACGTTAGCCATCCATATCCTGAAAGTGCACTATCTCCAGAGACGCAGATGGCCATCAAGTGGTCTTGGTCTAGTACATTCCATGCAGCTGGTGCATGCCCCTAGTGCCCTCTGGCTAGCATTTCCCTTCCCACATCTCACTGTCTCTATGCAGCCCAGGAAGATGCTGCCACCATGTATGTGCCTGTGAGCAGAAGGTTTGGGGCCTGTAGCAGACAGACACCAGCAGCAAGGGGAGCCTGAGGCTCAGGTAGGGGTGAGAACTTCCCTGTGTGCACAGGGTAAGCTCCAGGAGCCCTAGTCGTCTGCAAGGTTGGCTGAGCAGAGAAGCCAGGACCTCATTGTTCCACAAGCCGACAGACTCGTTTCCATGGTTGCAGAGAGAGATTTTTCCACGAAGTTCCCCCAAGGTGTGCAGGTATCTTGATGAACACTGAGAGATGAGAGCCCAGATTAGAGTCCTGGAATGTGGAACATGGGAATCTTCCAGCAAAGCCAGGCACCAGTGCCAGGGGACTTCCCTGGTGGGTTGCTTGACCAAGCCACCCAAGGAGCTATGGCTGCCTTGATCAGATACTTACATGAGCTCAAGCTACTGCAAGCAAAGCTTGACGAGAGTGGTCTGGTCCCAGCTGTGTGCAGAACATCTTGTCTTAAGGTCCCAAGCCTCTTTGCCTCAGTTGCTAAAGCATTCAGCTTCTTGGGGTGGTCATTCAAGTGTTTGTAGACAGGCTTTTTCACGGGAAACAGCAGCCACTGAACAAATAGTAGAAGCTGGAGAGGAATGTTGCTCTTTAAAAGTAGCAATTAGAGAGTCAGTACCACCCTGCCACCCCCACCCCCTTACCAGTGACCTGCAACCACATCTACAGCTACAATTACAGCTAGCTTGCTGGCTAGCCTTCTGCACACCCTGCATGCCCTCCCTCCGCACTGGCTGCTGGGAGAGCGGGTGCTTGGTCAGGACGTAATTCAAACACATTAGAAACCCACTGCCTGTCACAGGGTGACACAGACAAGGACAAGGTGAATGGCTTTCCTCTTGCCCTTGACAGACTCAGAGTTACAGAAATAAACCTGATTTTAGTTCAGAGCTATGTATCCCGTGATAAAGACACATCTGAAGCACCGGAAACACAGATGAGAGAGAAGTCAGCTCTGCCTCGGAGTGGGACCGGGCAGATACCTGAGTGAGGCTTTGCTGCTCCATAGGAGGCGTTCATTGCCCAAACCAGCACTCGAGGGTGGGTAGGCAGGAAGAGCGAGAGTCCAGGGTAGGATGGAGAAGGGCAGCAGATGGAAGGCAGCAGCAGACCTGCCGGAGCTGTTCATGAAGTGCCAGGTCCAGGCCTGTGCTAAGGGCTGCGGAGGTGAGGTTGGCACTGTCCACCCCTAAGTAGTTAAACTCCAGTCAGCTCCCTGGGAGTGAGTGGGAAGCTGTGGAAGAGGGACCTTGGACTGAAGAGTTTGAGGTACTGAGAAACATTCCAAGCAGAATACATACGACACATTGCTAAATAGAGAGCCAATAAATCCTCGTATTTATGGTCTGCGCTGGCTGGTTGTATGCCAGTGTGACACAAGCTGGAGTCCTCTGAGAGGAGGGAGCCTCAACTGCGAAAATGTCTACCTAAGAGCTGGCTGTAGGGAAGCCTGTAGGGCACTGTCTTTATTAGTGATCGATAGAGGAGGGTCCAGCCCATTGTGGGTGGGGCCATCCCTGAGCTGGTGGTCCCAGGTTCTATAGGAAAGCAGGCTGAGCAAGCCATAGCAAGCAAGCCAGTAAGCAGCACTCCTCCATGTCCTCTGCATTGGCTACTGCCTCCAGGTTCCTGCCCTGTTTGATGTCCTGCCCTGACTTTCTCAGTGATGGAAATAAACTGTAAGATGAAATAAACCCTTTCATGTCCAAGTTGCATAGAAACCCAAAGCAATAGAAACCCTAAGACATGATCAAATTACATTTTTACACTGTATTTATTTCTTTTTCTTTATTAAGAAAATTTTTTAATTCATTTTACACACACCCCCCCCTCTCTTCCCTCCCCCGGCCCCCCCCCCACCCCATCCCCCATTCCCTCCTCCAAAAAGGTAAGGCTTCCCATGAAGAGTCAGCAAAACCTGATACATTCAGTTGAGGCAGGTCTAAGCCCCTCCCCCTGCATCAAGGCTGTGCAAGGTGTCCCACCATAGGTAATGGGCTCCAAAAAGCCAGCTCGTGCACCAGGGATAGATCCTGATCCTACTGCCAGGGAGCCCCTTAAACAGACCAAGCTACACAACTGTCTTGATTATGCAGAGGGCCTAGTCCAGTCCCATGGAAGCTCCACAGCTGTTGGTCTAAAGTTCATGAGTTCCTACTAGTTTGGCTTGGTTGTCTCTGTGGGTTTCCCCATCATGATCCTGATGCACTTGCTCATAGAATCCCTTTTCCCTCTCTTCGACTGGACTCCTGAAGCTCAGCCTGGTGCTTGGCTGTGGATCTCTGCATCTGCTTCTATCAGTTACTGGATGAAGACTCTATGATGACAGTTAGGGTATTTACCAATCTGATTACTCGGGTAAGCCAGTTCAAGCACCCTCTCGACTATTGCTAGTAGTCTAAGCTGGGGTCATCCTCGTGGATTCCTGGGAACTTCCCTAGCACCAGGTTTCTCCCTATCCCCAGGATGTCTCCCTCTATCAAGATATCTCCTTCATTGCTCTCCCACTCCGTCCCTGTTTCACCTCGACCATCCCGTTCCTTTATGTTCTCATCCCCCACCCCCTACCACTCTATTTATTTTGTGTGTTTGTGTGCACATGCCACAGCACAGGTGTGGAGTCAGTGGACAACTTGCAGGAATCAGCTCTCCCCCTCAACATACGGCTCTGGGGATCAAACCAAGGTCATCAGGCTTTGCAGCAAGAGCCTTTACCCACTGAGCTACCTCTCCAGCCTGCAGTTGACTTTTGATGGGCGTGTTAGGACATTTCCATGAGGAAAGGGCCTTATTTTCTACAAACAGCACTGGAGAAACTTAACACCCACATGCAAAAGGAGAAAGTGGCATAGTTACTTGATACCATATTAAAAAGTAATTCTAAGCCGGGCGGTGGTGGCGCACGCCTTTAATCCCAGCACTCAGGAGGCAGAGCCAGGCGGATCTCTGTGAGTTCGAGGCCAGCCTGGGCTGCCAAGTGAGTTCCAGGAAAGGCGCAAAGCTACACAGAGAAACCCTGTCTCGAAAAACCAAAATAATAATAATAATAATAATAATAATAATAATAATAATAATAATTCTAGACGAATCAGAGGCCTGAATGTACTGCAGTAAAAACTGTCTAGGAAAAGCCTCAAGATTCTAGATGTGCCAGTGGTTTCCTGAATACAACACTGTAAGGAAGAGGGAACAAAAGGGACAATAGATAATACAACTAAACCAGATTAGAGAGATCTGTGCATCCCCAGGCACAGCCGGAAGTGTGAAGACGCAGCACTCAGGATGAGAAGATGCCTGCACTCAGAGATCCAGGATTATGAAGAATTCCTACAGCCCGACAACAGATAACTGTTGTAAAAATAAAGGACCCCAACAGACCTTTCCCCAGAGACCAACAAACCACCCAACAGCAAGCAACAAGCTGGTAGACTCCAGAGAAATGCACATGACTAGCACAGGGAGATACCACCTCACACCTAGTGGCATGGCTGCTGTGACAGAGACAGGAGGTTACAAAGGTTGGTTAGAATGTGGGGAAGTTCCTGCTGGGGACAGAATTCAGGATAGAGTACTTGCCTAACATGCACAAGGGGTCAATCCCCAGTACTGTGAACTAGATAGATGACTAATAGATAGATAAATAGGTAGGTAGGTGGATAGGTACATACACACACACACATACACACACACACACACACACACACACACGCACGCACGCACGCACGCACACACGGACAAAGGAAATAGAAACGTGTGTGCTGTTAATGGGAGAGTATAATGGTATCACCACTGAAGCAAATAGTATACTAGTGTGCTAGAACCACATAGAGTCATCTTATGCCCAGCAATTCTATGTCTCTATATTCACCAAGACAGAATCAAAAGCAAAGCCATGCAGAGATTTTCTTAAGCTGGTTCTCTGAGTTTCCTAGGCTATTACAGCAAAGTATAATTCATTTTCTCACAGGTCTGGAGGCCAGAAGTCTAAGGTTAAGGTTGTAGACAGAGGGGATTGCTCTGAGGTCTCTCTCTCTCTCTCTCTCTCTCTCTCTCTCTCTCTCTCTCTCTCTCTCCTGGGTTCCTACCTGGAACTTTCTGCCTGGTCTTCATGTTTCATCCCCGTGTGTGTGTCCATGTTCTGATGTCTCCTTCTAGTACTCATCCTAATGAGCTTGATTCAACTTAATTACATCTTTAAATAGCGTACCTCCAAACACTTGGGGGTCAGGATTTCAGCTTGTGAATTGGGGGTGAGCCAAAGGCTGGAGTGTCTCCAGTGCCCCTCAACTTATAGATGAAATAAGCAAAGTGTGGTCTGTCCTAAAATGGAAAGAATTCAGCTTTAAAGAGGAAAGAGATGGAAAAGATTCTGATGCACCTGATGCACATATCTCACAGTCTGACACCTGATGACCCTTGAGAACTGTGCTAACTGAAATAAGCCAGGCTCAGGCAGACAACATCTGTTTCCTCTTCTGCAGATCCCAGAGTTGTCAGATTCATAGAGACAAAAGCTAGAGAGGATTTTGTTGGGATTTGGGCGGGAGGGAGGGATGAAGATTTGGTGTTGGTTACAGAGTTTCTTCTCAGAGAGATGAGAAGTTTCTGGAAACAGATATTGCTGAGATCGGGTTGTACTCTGCCCTCAGTTACTCCATACTGTGTAGAATAATGGTTTTAAGCAGTGCCTTTCCCCGAGAAACTCCATTTTACAAGCAGCTATTGACTCCATTTTAAGGGTAGAAAATGACTCTGCAACTTGGTGGGCATGTAAACACCACCATCTGTCCACTACCACCCACGGCACAGACTGAGAAATGACAGATTCCTAAGAGGAAAAAGATACCATCCTATCAATTTATGAAAGTAAATTGAGTCCACACAGGAGAGCATTAAAATCCTACCAGGAAAACCAGGCGTGAGAACTCACCCAGCACACCAAACTGAGGGCAGGGTGTGACCTCCTCACCCAGCCCCCAAGAGGGATATGGTCCCCCTAAGCTGACATCTGACCAGTGAGGTGCATGTGTGCATTCCTGTGCTACTCTTCTGTTGCTGTGATCAAACACCATGACCAAAGCAACTTAAAGAAGCAAGAGTTTATTTTGCTCATTGCTCCAGAGGGACAGGGGTCTGTTGTGGCAGGGAGGCATGGTGGTAAGGAGCCAATGTGGCCAGCAGGAGCAGGAAGCAGAATTCATGTCTTAAACCAAAGCACGAAGCAGAGAACAACTTGAAATGGCAGGAGCCCTAAACTCTCAAAGCCGTCCTCCATGACATGCTTCCCCAGCAAGGCCATACCTCCCAAACCTCCCAAACAGCACCACGAACTTAGCACCGAGTGTTCAAAGACGTGAGCCTATGGTCTATGGGCATTTTGTGCAGACCACCCCAGTGTGTATGTGTGTCTGTGTGTGTGTGTGTATGTGTGTGTGTGTGTGTGTGTGTGTGTGTGTGTGTGTGTGTGTGACAGAGACAGACAGAGAGCGGGAGAGACAGAGCATGCGCAAGTGCAATAGGCAGAGAACTCCTAACTGTCTGAGACTTCAGCTTGGCTTGGTCCCTGCTTGGATGAAGCGTCCATGTGTCTGGACCTAGTTCTGTGCTCTGCCTCTATAGCCCCTATGCCCAGCATCTCACACCTCACGTCTGCAGCTTGACTCAACTCTGAGGCTCAGCTCAACTCTGACTATGTGGCTTGGCTGGAGTCTGCAAACACTGCCTCTGACTGCGTTCATATCTGATCTGACCTCTTTCACTGCCTCCCTTTGAACCCTTATCAGCAAGGCCTCTTTGAAACTCCTTGACTCTGTTGGCCTCCTGAACCCTTCATAGTCATTCAGTTACCTACATGTATACATACACACAGACATATTTACTGTGTGATACATAATGTGTGAGCTGAGAGTTCATATTAGCAGTTAAGATTGGAATGAAAGAACCCGTGTTCACCTCAGCTGACTATGGAGGAAATAGGGGCTGCTTGACAAATTCCAGCCAAGGAAACTGAAATAGATAGTAAGTTGTTATTCAGTAAATGCTGACTTTGCAGGGAAGTGTGTTCATGTCCATGTTTCTGACATAGCACACTCATGGCAGTTATAGTGATGGATGTAAAATGATGCAAGTATACTTAACCGCCTGCCACTGAACCATACACTTAAAGATGGCTACCTTTCTTTAAGTAACCGCGGGTTTCGGTGGTTTAGTGGTACAGTGTTTGCCCAGCATATGTAAGACCCTGAGTGCATTCCAGCACAGCACACACAAACAGACCTGATGATAACTTTTATTGTATATTTTTTACTCCAATTATTTTTTTAATAAACAAAAATGAAGTGTTGAGGACATCGGTTTTTGTAGACTTGAGGGTGGCCAGGTGGTCCCATCTGGTGTGCAGGCATTTTCCAAGGGCAGATGCAGGGCACAGGAAGAGCAGGGCTAGAGAGGCAAATGATGTTTTTCTGCCTTATACCTGACTCAGCGATGAGCTGCCCACCCCTCCCCATTCTGCTCTAGACTCCTGTAATGGTTGGTGTTAACTGTCAACGTGGCTGGATCTTGATTAGGTTCATTGAAGACCCATCTTAACGGTGGGCAGACCATTCCCTGGGTGAGTTGAGCACAAGCATGCATTTTATGACTCTCCATTCCTGATTATGGATGTGTGTGAGCAGCCACTTCAAGCTCCTGCTGCCTCAACTTTCCTATGGAAGTACTCAAAGTATGAGCCAAAAGAAACCCATTCTCGCTGAAGTTGCACTTGTCTGGGCATTTAATCACAGCAGTAGGAAAAGAAACTAATGTAACCCCTCTCGTTCATCTCCACCGCTGTCATTAAGCTTCATCGATGGTTCCAATACTACCCTCTACAAGTGTGGTCATCTTTCCAGGAGACACACTTCCTTGGACTACTTCAAAGAAGCCTCATGTTTCATGTCAAGAAAAACCTGTTCATCAGCCACTGCCCAAAATCATCCCCAGACAGGCCACTACTCTTTCAGACTGCCTGCCTTAACTCTATCTTTTTATGCCTTTGGTCCGTGACTTTGTCTTCCTTCTAGCTTGCCGGGGGTGGTGGTGGCTGCTGTTGAACTTTCGGCTTGATGTTCTGGAAGGGAATGGGGATATAGGTGAGCATCCCCTGTGCTGCTGGAGTTGCTAGGGCTGGCAGCTGAACCTGGCATCCTTGACCTAGGCTCAGACCTTCTTCAGTACGCCAGTCAAATAGACAAGCAATAGTGAGAAGCAGAAAGTAATCATTCAACGTGGCCACATTATGAAGAAATGCCTCTCTAAGGCCATCCCTGAGTCTTGGCATGAGACTCAAGATTTAAATAGAGGGCAAGAGGTTTGCATAAGTAATCATCCTGGCTAAGGTGCAGTCCACCCATCATTAACACATCATTGTCCCTTGACCCCAGTGTGTTTTGCAAGGTGGTCTGACAGCTTGTCAGAATGATGTGAAGTCTCTTGACTGGAGATAAGGCTAGCACAAAGTTTTATAGCCTTTTCCCCAGGAAGCTGAGATTCCAGAAGAAATACCAATTTCTCCGTTTTGTTGTTTCAATAGTCTGGTAGCCAAAGGGAGGAACACAGTATCTCTTTAAATATTTATTCCTACCAGGATCCTTACAACTATGTCTCTCTACTGGCTGGTTCTTAGAAGGACTCTTGGAGAGGGCGGTGGTACCCTCCTAGAGTATCTATACCTGCCCCAAGGGACCATAGCCTTGACTTTGTGCTCTCCCTCCCTCCCAGGACCTGAGCTCCTTTGCCATGCCACTCCTGGATGGAGATGTGGAGAGTTCGGAAAAGCACTCTTCTCGGAAGGTAAGACTCCCCTTTTCAAAGCTTCTCACCACCACACCTGAGTTGCCCCAAGGCAGGCAGAGTCTGAGACACCCTTCCAGGTTTACTTTGATGGGGATCACACCAGCATGGGGGGTTGGATGTTGCTGAGCCATCCTGAGACAGCTTGCCTCACAGGGCCACACCTCCTATGTGGCTGGCTGCTCTGATCCCTGAGTCCACTGGGCTTCTCTCCTTCCTCCTGTCCTCACTGCGGCCTCCATGCCCTCACCAGTCTCCCCCAGAGTGAGTGAGTGATGTGGAAGAGGGAGATGAGTAGTGAATGAGCTGGGATGCTGGATAGCAAAGACAAGGCTGAAAGCAGTGAGGTTGAAAATGGCTGTGTTCTTGGGTGTTATCACTACCTCAGACAGGAGTTTGTCCCGCCCACCGTGCCCATTGGCCTTGGGGCTGAGATAATCTCTCTCCTCTGACCCGGTCCCTGACCACACCCATTTGCTCTTCTCTCTCTATCTAACTCACTGCTCTCCCCTTTCTCACAGCTTAGTTGTTTTCTACCATTAAAGAAACCATGACATGACCAAGGGTATTGGCCATACAGAGCCAGGCCAGGAATGAGAGGTGATGGCGGTGGTGGCAGGTGAGGGGTTACAATGGCCATCCAAGAAGCGGGTCAAGGCAGCCTGCAGATTTCCCCTGCAGCTGGGAAGTGGCATCCTATCGCCCACTGACCCAAGCACAAAAATGACCACAGGGAGGGGCTGCAGCATCACCGGGTGGCTGCTGGGTGCTCTCCAGCCTGGGATTAGGGCACGAGTTCCCATCCTGGAAAAAGGGAGTCTATTCTCTGAGCATTTGAATCACATACAATTGAATCAACAAATTGGTTTAGGCCCGTGGGGCTCACTTGGCAGTCAGTCCCCGGCCCCACCCTGCCCTACCCAAACAACCTTATTAGCAGTGATTGTGCCCCAGCCAGAAAGACTGTCAGAAAACGGCCTGGGGCCTGGGCTGGCAGGCGCCGTCCAGCTCAGTCTGTAGTGTAGCCAGGTCAGGTCCTCCGGTCCTCTGCCCTGTTATGTTCCACGGAGCCTTTCCTGCATGGAAAATCCAAAAGGAACTGAGGCTGAGGCAGAGATGCTTCAGTGGAGGTAGGGCTTTCGTGGTAGCCCCAGAAATCCAGAGAGAGGCTGCGGTTAGCACTACAAGTCAGCTGAGAGGGAAAGGTCATGGAGGTGTTCTTGCCTTCCTCCAACCTTTGCTCAGAAGGAGCCTAACCCATCCCGTGGGCCTGATGAAGAACCATGCCCAGGAGGAGGGGCTTGTCCTAAGTGGTGGTGCAGTGTCAGATGCTCTACAAGGCCTGGGACTACAGAGCACGTTCCTCTCCTACATCAGCAGTCTCCAGACACAGCTCGGAAGCAGGGCCTGGCCTGAGCATCTTTGTATGATGGAAAGAGATGCTGGTGCTGGGAACCGGTAGCTCCTGTGGGCATTGCAGCCTGGTGCCCCCTCCCACCACGGAGAGCGGCTCTTCCTAGGCCTGGGGATACCTGCAGTGCTACTACTGTTCCACAGCCCTCAGGCATCTCTAGTGTGGGTGACAGTCAAGGAGACCTTTTCAGGAGACCAGTGAGGTGATCGGCATCTAGAAACATTTCCATCTTGCCTCAGAAAGGCATGCCTCTGCCCCTACTCAGTTCTTCACGACATTGACCTTGCTCAAAAATGGAAACACCTGAGAGAACCTCAGTTCGATTCCTACTTATGTCTGGCCCTTTCTGAGGACAGGATGGCAGAGGCCCAAGGTGAGTGAGGGATGCTACTTTCATGACAGAAGGGCATTGATGAGGGAATGGGTAGACCAGAGGAGGACAGGACCGTGGAAACCGTGACACATCGACCTACCCTCAGGAGCCACACTGGGGAGCCACACTGGATGCATGAGGCACTCCCTCCCTGTGAGAGTCACCAGTCACTTTCACTTGTGCAAGTGTGGATGGGTGTGAAGCTGGGGCCAAGAGCTGTGTTCAAGACAGGATCTTACTTTTTATGTTCCTTTAAATCAACTTAGATATCACCCAGCCTCATCATCTAACAAGGCTGATGGGAAATTCTTCTGCATCATTCCTGCTCCTCGGCTGCTCCAAAGATCCTGGGGACCCATACTGTACTTTGACATATTGTTTTTAGCTGCAGAAACTCCATCATGATGATAAAAAGACGCTGCCTCAGTCATGACCGTTTTGCAGCTAGGCTGGACCTAAGTCCAGGCTGCCTAGTGCTAGTACAGCATGTCCCCCTGCACCTTAATATCCTGACCCCCAGGCTCGGGGGACTGCCAGCTAGGGAAGGGTACTACACAGGGCACATCCCATACCCGTGCTCTTGACTCCCCAAGGTGTCGATGGGGAAATGGGACTCCCGTGTCTCCTCTCTACACACTTCCTTGTACCCTGTCCCCAAGAGGCAGCAGTTCTTTGTTGTCATAACGTATCTCTGTGTGGCACTCCGGTCAGCTGGCTGTGTGGCTCTACTATGTAGCTACCGAGTCAGAACTAGCCAAGGAGAGAGAATGAGCCACACTGCGGTGACTAGTCAGCCAGGGGAGTCCGTGGAATGGTCCAGCACACACCCAACAAATGACGGGGTTTCCTCTCTGCATTGATTCCCGTGGTCACTGCCTGGCCGCCCTCTCATCCCTAGCCATCTACATGTGTCCTCAGACAAGACAGCCTCTCTCTGAAAGCGCCAACAGGGCCAGGGGTTGTGCTTGTCATAATGATTGAGGATGAGCTGGCATCACTAGGAACAGGTGCCGAAGGTGTCTGCAGTCCAGCAGGTGCAGGAGGGCAGGTCTGGGGGTGCACGTGGCAGTCAGCACTGGCAGTGCCTGTGAGCCTCCACAAGGAAGAACACCCATGTGTCGTTCTCTTGCTCACGGGGCATGTGCCACTGGGCAAGGCTGCCGGCGTCACTTGATTCCTGCCCATTGCTCGCTGAAGACTGATCGCAGATCCTCTCTGGAGATCAGCCACAGGGGAGCCCTGGAAACAGTGCCTCTGCCCCACATTCAGCTCTTCCAGCCTGAGGAGCTGGACTCACCACTGGACTCCAAGGCTGGCCCTTAGGTCCCCTGGCTTTGGATCTACCCTCCCCGACTGCCTTCCTGGCTCCTTTCCCTCCATCTTCAAGAGCACAGATACCTTGTCTTGCTAATTAATCCTCCTGGTCAGTCCTGAAGCTAGCCCCACGGGGCTTCTCCCTCACTTTCTCACCCGCTGCCTCCTCTTCCGTTTGGTGGAAAGGCAAACCCAGCTAAGACCAGAGCAAGAGCCGGCCCTCATCTCCGCTTCCTGCCTAGTGGCTCCCTGACAAACATGGAGTTTGCCCTGTCTGGGAAACTGCCTAAAAGAGCCTAAGTACCTCCTCTCCATTAGCTCCTGTGAAGCCGGGCACACACTGGGGAGTCTCACTCATGCTCAGAGAATCATCAAGTTAAGTTGATCAGAGTATCATTTTGCTTCAGCTAGCCTAATGGCCTGGGCTTGGCCATCCCTGGTGGCTCTGGAGACGCCCACCGTCTGCTGTTCCCTGCCAACCCCTTCCAGGAAACAGGCAGGGAAGGAGGGGATCTGCAGGGTCAGGTCTCTGTAGGAGAGTCCAGTCGGGGCTCTTTGGCCTCTGCTCTTTGGCCATTTTTAGGGGAAGAAGAAGGTCTCTTTTCTGGGGCTCTCTTCTCTGCCTGAAGACTGAGTTTCTTAACTCCTGGAGGCCTGCAGTTCTGAATTTAGAATGGATTCTCAGTCAGTGGGTCTTCCTGAGTAGTTCATGTGTTAGCCCCTATATCTGAGGCCTGGCTCCTTGTCAGATCCCACTCCAGAATGTCTCCTCTCCCTTGCCCATCATCCTGTCCAAATCTATGAAGACTTCAGGGTCTCCTCTGATCTGAGGTCCCCGTGATAGGCAGTTTTGCTGTTCTGGGCATCCCTTCATCTGCTTCATGCTGCTGGTGTTTGACCTTGTTCTGTGATCTCCTGAGGCCTACTGCTTTCCTCTCTGCCTTTGCCTTCTCTCTAGAGCTCAGTGCTGGCATTTGCCTGGTACACCACCTCCACATCAGGCCAAATTCATGTGCAAGGCAAGCTATACACCATAATAGGAGGAGTGCTGTGGGCCAGTCTTCCTAAGGTGACCCCTTCTCTGGCCTCTCTGCCTGGCCTTGCCTCTTTGATCCCCTGGACGTATCTGTAATGTTACTAGGTGTATAGTATCAGAGGTAAAGCTGCAGGCCTTGAGGTCAGAACACTCATCAGCTTTCTGGTGTCCACTGTGTTCCCAACCAACTTCTGCTATCAGACATGGTGGCATCCAGTGATGAAGAATGGTGGACCTTCTATACACCTGAAGCCAGTGCCTGCCTGGCTCTGGAGCCACGTGGTCTTCCACAGTCAGGGAGCAGATCCCGGTACCACGGAGCTCTCATAACTAAGCCATTCCTGAAACTCAGCCTTCCTCCTTTTCCACACTACAAGTCCCTTCTCCATTAAGGACCCTTGAATGCACAGTGATGCTGCTGGTAGACATGTGTGAAGGACCACCCGTGTACTAGGAACCATGCTAAACATCCCTCCTGTGTATAACATAGTCCGCCATCTTTGCAGCCCATGAAGCAGTCTAGAATCCCCATTATGTAGAGGAGAGCCAGATGCAGAGGGCCCAGCTCATTCATCCATCCACACTGACAGTGCAGAACTCATACTCATGTCTCTGTCCAAATCCTTGCTCATTCTATCACCGTCTATTTCCTGTATGTGTGGTTTCTACTGCAGGTGAGGGTCTCTCGGCTTCCTGTTCCTTACCCCATGGCAACCCACTCACCACCTGAAGAATCTCTTGCTTTAAAAGTTCTTCTCAGAAGTGATCCTGAATCCCATAGGCAAATGGGATGGTGGCTATGAAGAGGCAAAGAATCTCACTGATCTTCATAATCAGTAGGAGAGGAGTTGATTTGAACTAACTTTTAAAACATTTTTAATGATTTATTTATCCTTATTTTATGTGCCTTGGTGTTTTGCCTGCATGCATGTCTGTGTGAGGGTGCCAGATCCCCTGGAACTGGAGTTACAGATGGTTGTGAACTCTGTGTGGGTGCTGGGAATTGAACACTGGACCTCTGGAAGAGCAGCCAGTGCTCTTAACCACTGAGCCATCTCTCCAGCCCCTGAGCATCTTTCTAAGGAGGTGGCTCAATGATAAGATCCTGGTCACACACCAGCCTCTGACTCAGAGCCATTCAGGAAGGAGTTGGCACAAGTGGGTTCCGCTTCTCCATGTGACAACACCAGTTCCTTAAGGTCAGGTGCAGAATCACGAGTGGGGCTACCCTCTGGAGACTGATGGTCACCGAAGGGGCATCCCCACAAGGGCATCATAGTCTTTGAGATGCCTGATGTTGGAGCTCAGGGGCACCCTCTACTGGTGGGTTCACACATCCACCCTGGGGACTCTCCTCCTTAGCATAGCCCTGGTTGCGAGTGTACAGGATTTACAGGTTTGGATCTTTGCCCCCTGAGCCTAGGATAGTTACTTTCTTTTCTGTTGCTGACTTGGGGTCCCCTTAGGTCCCTTTGGTCCCAGTGTCACAAGAGAAGCAAGTAATAGGACCATAGTAAATCACCATGCATCACGTCATTGCTGTAAATCAGCCCTTGTGCTGGTGTTGCCATGTGAACACCCAAACAGCCCTGCAGGCAGAGGGTATGACTGTCCTTAGGTCACAAAGAAGGAAGCAGAGGCAACAAGACAAGGAGCTTGTTGCTGCCATGGTAAGTCAAAACCCAGACTGCAGGAAGCAAACTCCTAAATACATTCACACGGTCGATACTGAATGGCTGTGAGCTGGAGCCGTGGCTTAAAGCTATGGGACCTGGTAATTTTCCAAACTGTAGTGAAGCATGAACCTAATTAGTCTTACTAATAAAAACCTGGAGTCAGATATCGAAGGTGAAAGCTGAAAGATCAGAGAAGCAGAGCAGCAGCCACCTGAGAGTTCTTACCTCTACAAGTCCTCAGACTGAATGGGCCTGAGATCCTGTCTCCACCTGCCTTATATTCCTGTCTCCACATCCCTAGGGCTGGGATCAAAGGCGTGAACCACCACCACCCAGCTATGTTTCCTTTAGACTGGTTCCATCTCATGTAGCCCAGGGTGGCCTTGAACTCCTGATCTTTCTCCTCCCAAGTGCTGGGATTTAAGGTGTGTGCCACCACTGCCTGGTCTCTATGGTTAACTAGTGGCTAGCTCTGCCTTCTGATCTCTTTGTCAGAACACAAACAAAATATCATACAACACTGTAGCTGTGTTTTTGAGTCATCATTGAGGTTTGGGGGTCTTGCTAGCACTTTTCCTGACTTCTGCTGGTGACCTTAGCCATTCAAATGCCACAGTAGCTTGGAGTGAAATTTGTCACCTCCTCATACCAGCATCCTTGCCAGTGAGCCCAAGGTCTAGTATGCATTCTGGATCATACAGGCTCATGCTTTTTCTCCTGAGTGGGGTGGGGTGGGGTGGGGTGGGGTGTCCTTTTCCAGTTGTGCCATCAGACCTGGGAAAGGACAAGTGAAGGGCTTCAAGAACAAAAGCCAATATGGGAACAGTCAAGGGACATGGTTGGGGCGGTCAAGAGAGGCAGAGTGGTGCTAGGCACCCTCTCCTCACCTTTATGCCCCCGCCCCAGGGCTCTGTTAGACAGCTACACAGGATGACCAGAGGGCTCCAGGACAGGAGCTGAGCAGCCCAGGGCTGGGCGTCCATGGTACAGGCGCTGATGTCTGGACCATTCCATTGCCACCTCTGCAGAAGAGCTCAGAGTTGCTTCTCTGTCTGCTTGGTGAGGGTAAGAAGGACCAATAATGACAAGTCTACTGTAGGCAGAGTTCAGAGTGTTTGGAGCAGTATGACCTCACCCATTTGTCTGTCTTTCTGCAGGTGGACAGTCCCTTCAGCTCAGGCAGCCCTTCCAGAGGACTCTTCTCCAGGGGCCCCCAGCCCCGGCCCTCCAGCCCTGTGTCTGCTCCTGTGAGGCCCAAGACAAGTCCTGGTTCTCCCAAAACTGTGTTCCCATTCTCCTACCAGGAGTCCCCTCCACGCTCGCCACGCCGTATGAGCTTCAGTGGGATCTTCCGCTCTTCATCCAAAGAGTCTTCACCCAACTCCAACCCATCTACCTCTCCCGGGGGCATCAGGTTCTTCTCACGGTCCAGAAAAAGTAAGACATTGGTACTATGGTTTCTGGTGGGTGCTGGGCTGTGAGGGACCTTCCGAACCATTGCCACTCGACCAAGTGGCATCAGAGCCACAGGGTAGCTGCTGGTGACTTGGTCTGAGCCATGACTTCATGAACAGTGACATCCATTTCCATCTGCTGTTTACTGTCTGCACTGTCCTCCAGTGTGGTGAACTTGGTGGTGTGAACTTAGCAGCATGAACTAGAAACTTCCTGAGGTTCACAGTCTGGTTGGGGAGGACAAATGTTCACTTCCAGTGCTCAGGGTAGGCCTGCACCCAAGGCCAGTGTGCTGCCTGGTATGGCTCTGGTCCCTGGGGTTTAGGTCTGGGGACTTTGACTCTGTTTTTGGAAGACCCTGAGTTTTTCTCTCTGGGCCTTTGGGCACCTGGAAACACAGGGCAGGATAGATTGGCTGGAGAAACATGAAGGAATTGTATGTGTTGGAATGAGAGCATCCTTTTGATTCATGAGTCACTTGCGGTCTGAAGATAAATATTGTCCCTTGAGTCCTGTTGATCATAATCAGAAAGGCCAAGGCCAGCTCTAAAGGAGGGATGTATCTCACTTACTGTCCCGAGGCTGTGATAAAGTATCCTAGCAAAAGCAACTTAAGGGGAAAGGGTTTGTTTGGCTAACAGTTCTGTAGAGATGCAGTCCATCATGGTGAGGAAGGCATGGTAGCAGGAGAAGGAGGCTGGCTGGTCACATTGCATCCACACTCTGGAAGCAGAGAGTAAACAGCAAATCAGGCCAGGCTAAAACAAACAAATAAATAAATAAGATCTTTCGTGCCCCTAGTGACTTGCCTCTTAAAGATTCTTTATTTTATTTTATTTTATTTTATTTTATTTTATTTTATTTTATTTTTTGGTTTTTTCGAGACAGGGTTTCTCTGTGTAGCTTTGCGCCTTTCCTGGAGCTCACTTGGTAGCCCAGGCTGGCCTCGAACTCACAGAGATCCGCCTGGCTCTGCCTCCCGAGTGCTGGGATTAAAGGCGTGCGCCACCACCGCCCGGAGCCTCTTAAAGATTCTATAGCTTTCCCAGACAGCCCCAAAGCCGGGGACCATGTGCTCAAATGGGAGCCTGAAGGGGCCATTCCACACTCAGATGACCACAGAGAGCATGTGTCCTCCCTGCTGTATCATCTTCCAAGTTTCTCTGCTAGTTTAGAACGTTTGCATGGAGAAGGAACTTGCCACTGAATGTCAGAGGTCAAGGGTATTCCTTTCCCTCTGGGTTGCATTTCAATTTCTTGTCTTACAAGACTATCTGTGGAGATACTTCAGCCGCCTCCTCCACACGGGGCCTGCAGCCTGCAGCCTGCGCTGGGCCCTGAGCCCTGAGCCCTGAGCCCCAAGGCTGTGTGTGAGCTTTGTAAGCCTGGGTGTCAATTTGTCCCAAGTCAGCAAAGCAGACACCTGTCAGCAGCATGGGGCTGGGGCCACATGCACTCTATAAGATGTGTCGAAAGCTGGGTACCACAGCTCCCCACCATTGGAGGAGCTATTGGGTGGAATCACAGACACTGACCACAGACCCCTTTTCTAGCTCCCTGGGCAGGAGTTCATGCCGCCTCTTCCATTTCAGTCTTCTAAAAGGCCCTTCTGTGTTCAGGCCAGGAAGAAGGCTTCTCTTCCCCCATCCTCCCAGGCAGCTGTGGATTGGGCCTAGGAAGGATTATGGAATGGCCTGGGCTTCACACAAAGATGAAAATTGATCAGGTTGAATGAGAGGACTTGGCTTCTTGGGGGGGGGGGAAGCCCGTGGGATGAGGGGCTGCGTCGCAAATCAGGTCTTTCTCCAGGGCGGTGGCTCATGTCGTTGCCCTTGAACCGTGAGCTTTCCTCACACCCACCAGGTACCAATGTGCGGGTCTGGAGCCGACCGGAGCCCACAGCGGCAGATTGCCAGACCCCTTCATCTGGAGTTTCAGCTGGGTCTGGCGTGAGGCTGGCTTGGAGAGTAGATAATTTATCTACTTTCCCTGAGGTTTGAACATCTATGCCTAGATTAAAGTACCCAGACGTCATATTGCTCCTCGCTGCCCCAGAATTCATTCCACAGCTCAGAGGGGCTTTCTGGTAATAGTCCCATGACACCCCCTGTGTCCATTGCAGGATGTCAGGCAGGCATTGCTCACTTCCCAGAGTCCTGAGAGGACTGTCCTGTCTGGTCTCTTTACCAAGAATAGCTGTGCGTCTGATCAGCTGCCCCACTTTTGTCTAGAGTGGACAGTAATCATCTAACAGCCCAGCTTTCCCATCTGCCCTGCCTGCTCCTTCTTTGACCCACGTTCGTTCGTACAAAAGGACCTTGGGGGTGTGTTGGGCCTTATTCTGAAGCTGGTTTTGGTTCCCATTCTTGCGCTGTCAACCTACTGTGTTTCTGTTTTGTTTATGAAATGAGTTATCACTGTGTTGCCCAGGTTGGCCTCCAAATTGCTATGTAGCTCAAGATAGCCTCAAATTTATAATCCTTTGCCTTCCTTCCGCATACTGGGATTAAAGGGAAGTGCCGTCACACCTAGCTTTTGGCTTTTTAAACTAGGAAGATAATTTCTTGGGAGGATATGGCGTGTTTGGTTTTTTAAAAAGAACTCAGCTGAGCTTGAGATTGGGGAAGGGAAGAAATCCTGTTGGCTCTGGGGAACTTAATACAAGAATGTATGGATATTTAGTTTGTTTGTTATATTCAATCCAGAAAATCCCCAGGCTTATGTCCTTGATTCCTTGTATAGTATATCTGAGTAGCAAAGTGGGGATGTCTGAGTCACTCAGTGATGGATGGCCAAGGCTAGGTGATGGACTGATGGGGGCAGACACAGACTCCTGAAGCAGCAGAAGAGAGCCCTCACTATCTAGAGGCTGACATCAGGGTGCTGGAGAAGCATGTTTAATCCGTCTCTGCCCTGGGGAAGATCTGTCGCAGGCCCTTGGTCAGCTTACTCAGTCTCTGTAACGGTTTGGGTCTGAAATGTCCCACAGGCTCACGTTCTGGGCATTCCCTTCCCAGCTGGCGGTGCAGCTCCGAGAGGCTGTGGAACCTTCGGGTTTATCTGAGAGAAACAGGTTTCTAGGGACAGGCCTTTTAAGGTGATAGCCCCAGGCTGGTTCTCGATGCTCTCTGGGCTGTGAGGAGCCTTGGCGAGCTGTTCCTGCTCCATGAGCTTCACCACAGGCCTTCACCACCACGGCAGACCGAAGACTTTGAACATGTCCCATGTTTTCGTCGTTCCTGCCCTGTACTGTGTCACGGCAGCACGGATGTGAGGAGCACACGCTCCCTCCCTTGTGGTGTGGTCCTTAGCCCTGCTACACGTGTTCCTTCTCGTCTTAAAGGACACCAGTCACGTGAGATTAAGGGCCTGTCCCACTCTAAGGTAATCCCACCTCGAGTAATCACATCTGCAGTAAAACAAGGCACATCTGAGGTTCTGAGAAAGACATCAATTCGGGGACCAAATTCATCCACCCAGGTGCCAGCCTCGGCTACAGCTGACCTTCTTTGACCTTTGTTTTGTATCCTTGGCATGGCTGAGGTTCTCATTTCTACCCAGGCTGATGATTTCTTCTTGATTTTCTCTTTTTGTTGCTGCTGCTTGTTTTAGGGCTTGTTTTTGCTTTTGAACAGGGTCTCACAATGTGGCATAGCAACTCATGATCCTCCTGCCTCAGCCTCCTGAGTGCTGAGGTTACAGAAGTGCTCCCGTGTCTATCCACACTACAGCCTATAGGTGAAGCCACCGAGGGGGTTTAAAGCTGATTATCCAGCCACAGTACAGCCTGTGAGTGAAGCGGCTGAGGGGGACGTCCCTCCATGGAGTTTTGATGATCTCGCAGAGACACGGGCTCAGAATGAATTAGAACTCCCCAGTGTGGGCAGAGGTGAGGCTTCCAGGGTGGAACTGGATTAGGATTAGATGAGAGCCACATGTCAACAGCTCAGGGTTGGTGGGAAGAACGTGGCATGAGCTGGAGGTTCTCAGGCACATGCTGTCTCACAGTGTGAGGAGGCTGTCACAAGTGTCCAATCCATTGATCAACAGGACAGCCCAGAGAGGCAGCTGTTGCTGATGAAGACCCCAGCAATGGGGTGGAGAGATGGCTTAGTATCGAAGAACGCTTGCTGCTCTTCCACAGGACCCAAGTTCAACTTTCCGGCACCCATGGGGGCAGTTTACAACCACCCATAACTCCAGTTCCAGGGTTTTGACCCTCCTTTATGTCTTCTGAGGGTACCTGCATACACATGGAGAACACACACACACACACACACACACACACACACACACACACACCTTTTTAAATAAAAGACAACAACAGCCAAGCCCGCCTAGACAGTGCGTTATGATTTGGATTTTTAGTGTCCTGACTGAAACAGGGGGTAGGTGGTTCAGGCCCTCCACATACTCTCATTTCGTGAGCCTGAGGAAGGGTCTTCCCACTCTTCTTCAGCCAGGGCTGAAGGGCCCCGGCTCGCAGAGCAGAACCTTCCCTCCTGCACCTTACCTGGGAGTCTTCTCTAGGAATCCCACCTTCCCTTGGAAGTAAATCCAGCACAAGCGTCTGGGAGGCCCCTAGGGTCCCCTCTGTGTGGCAGCCAGGGTGAGCACAGGCGCAGGGATCAGCCCTGTGCACCGTCAGCCCAGCCAGGTAGTTTCCAAGAGTTCAGCCTCACCCCTCCCTCTTCTGGGTCGTGGGTTTCCTTTTCCACACGCCCTGCCCTTCACATGGAAGTCTTATGTCAGTTCTGAGAAGTGCAGACACTCTGGCTGGGTCTTCCAGGCAGAAGCCGACCTCAGCTGTCTGGGAACGTGGACTCCTTTGACGTTTTGTCCGGACCATCACTTGTGCCAGGAGGAAGCAGGTTACCCCGAGGCTGCCTTTCCAGTGTGGCCCAAGCGCCACACACTCCCTGCACAGCTTGTCTGAGATCCCAACTTTCTTGCCTTCCTTATTGGACTTTTAATTTCTGCGTGCGTGTGCGTGCGTGCATGCGTGTGTGTGTGTGTGTGTGTGTGTGTGTGTGTCTGTGTCTGTGTCCACATGCATGCAGAGACCAGAGGCCAAAATCAGGTAACATCTCCAGTCACTCCCCAGCTTGTTTGTCTGTTTGTGTTTGAGGCAGGGTATGGATGAACGGTCTTGTTAAATAAGAAACACAGAGCCAATGCAGAGATGAAAGCCCAAGAGGTCAGAGCTAAAAACCTTACCCTTCACTGCTGCTGTTGTCCTCTTTACCAAGAGACCTACTTCCTGTCTGTTTGTCTTTTTTATAGACTTTCTATTCTGCCTTCTCATTGGTTGTAAACCCAACCACATGACCTCCTCGTCACTGCCTGTCTGTACAGACCTCCAGGTCTTCTATGGTTGGTATTGAGATTAAAGGCGTGTGTCTCCAATGCTGGCTGTAACCTTGAACACACAAAAGATCTGCCTAGCTCTGCCTCCCAAGAGCTGGGATTAAAGGCGTGCACCACCACCGCCCAGTTTCTGCTATGGCTTGCTATTAGCTCTGACCCCCAGGCAACTTTATTTATTAACATACAAATAAAATCACATTTCAGTACAATTAAAATATCACCATAGCAGGGTTTCTCACTGAACTTGAGGCTAACCAATGTCACTAGGCTGGCTGGCCAACAGGCTTCTCAGGGACCCTCCTCTCTGTCTCCCGGCTGGAATTACAGCCACTGCGCCTGCCTCCTTTCTTTGAACGCAGGTCCTCATGCCTGCGTGGAAAGCACTCTACTGACTGGGGTGTTTCCCGCTGCTTAGGCCCCTTTTAAATAAGACAGAGGTGTCTCTTGTGACTGTGCAGAGTGCTGAGTGAGCGCTGCTCTGGCCTCCCCTCCCAGCCCTTCCACTCTCCCAGTCTCCCAGCTGCCATTGTTGTCTCGGAGATGCCTTTGGAAGGACCTTCCAGAAATGTCTTCCTCTCGCCCCGCCCACCCCTGCCCCTCCCACCCCTGCTAGAAAGCAGTGGATCATCCAGCATTTTTCACCGCTGTGAAAGAAGCCGGCGGGACGGACTTGAGCCCTCCACCCTGCCGCCCCTCCACCCTGTTGCCCAGCGTAAGTGACAGAGACACCTGCTGGCGTGCTTTCCTTGTAGTCTGCTGTGTTCCTACTTACACAGCTGCTGAAAAAGGAGATGGAAGTGAGTCTGAGATCTCTGTTTGAGGGTTTCTGGCAGGACTCCATACGCCTGTGGGCCGAGTCACCCACCACCATTAGGAATCACCTAGTGCAGCCACATGGTGACCCAAGGACCCAAGGGAGAAGGGGTAGACGAGAGTCAGGTTACAAGGCAGTGGGGGATCAGGCAAACTGACTCTATTGCAGGCCCCACTGAGGGAAGGCTTCTGAATATACAATTTGATTTCATCCTCATAGCAACTATTATGGGTTGATTTGTGTCCTTCCCAACCCTGAATAATCTGTTGACTTCCTAACCCTGAGCACCTCAGAATGCAGCCTTACTTGAAAATAGGGTCGCTGCAGATGTCAGGTGAAGTCATTAGTTGAGGTGAAGTCATTAAGGGGGCCTTGGTCCAGTGTGGCTGATGCCAATAAAGGAAAGGCCCTGTGGCACAGAGACAGGGCTTGGTGTGACTCTACTGTGAGCCAACCAACACAAGGATGGCAGTGACGACAGAGACTGAAGACAAGGTAGCCCTCCTCCGTGGAGCCCCCAGGAGTCACGCCTGACCCACTCCTAACTGCCAGGACCTCCAGCCTCTGGATGGAGAGGGAACAAGTTTCCATTGTCATAGGCCACTCAGTTTCCAGTTGGGCCTCTGAGTGGTGACCATGCACAGTAAAGGGGCGTGGTACTAGGTCGGCCAGCCTCCTGACACTAGAAAGTGTGGGTTTCCCTCTTGCTTTCAGTGGAGGCCGAGAAGGAAGAGTGCTGACCTCAGCCTGTCCCTTGAGTGTCCGCACTCTTCACAGACAGGGAAGGAAGTTTGGAGTGGAGGCCTGGAGCCTGGAGCTTGGATCTGGTTGACAAGAGGATGAGAGGAACGGGTGGGGTTGGACACTGAGTCTTGGGGCTTGCTTCTCACAGGACACAAAAGAGATAACCAGGGAGCAAGTGGGTGGACACTGTTAACTGGTTTGGTAAGTATGAATGAATGTTCTGCTGGCTTGTTATGCAGTGTTAATTTGGGGACATATCTTGTTGGACCTCACGGTCCTAACTAGCTCACTCGCCTTCCTGGAGTCAGCCGCTGGGCTTCCTCCGCGCTGTTTAGAGAACTGCCCGTTTGGTGTGCACATGCCTGTCCCGTTTGTTGTGGGGGACAGTCATGTTCTTCTCACATCACCCCTTAGCCCCAGCTCCCAGTGGGGGCTCCAGTTCATTCTGAACCTCAGCAGACCCGCCAGGTGGCTGTTGACCATCGGCACAGAAGGCACGTGGCTTGCTCCAGGTCACAAAGTACCTGAGTTCCTTTTGCCAGACTCCCAGCACATGGAACAATGCCACCCCCCCCCCCCACACACACACATATAACCAGTTAATCCCCCCTGGAAACCCATTCACAGAGATGCCCAGGATGTGCCACCCCATCTCCCAGGTGTTGCTAAACCCAGTCAAGTTGACGAAAGATGAACCCATCACATGAAGCTTGGTAGTAGCAGTTGATGCGTGTGAACTAGTTGGCCCCAGGTAAGCATGTGCCCAGCAAAGTCTGCCTCTCTCCCACAGCCCCTGGAATTTACTCTTGGGAAGCACTGAACTGCTTGTCCTGGCCTTCAAACTGCTGACCTGATTTAAGACACTCTGTCCCTGGTGTCTCCTTTATGGGGGCCGGGGAGGGGGGGGGCACACACAGCCTTCCCTGTGCCCAGTCTTCCCTCTGTGTGCTGCGGTGTGGTACACATGCATCACTGTGTTCAAACCACCAAGACTCCTTCCTGCAAGGCACCCTGCAGTCATTTCCCACATGGCAGCTGGGCCGTTGGCCAGGCTGCCCTCTGTTGTAGGACATTCCTCTTGGCTTCTCCCCACGTGTCCTAGGTCCTTTGTCCCCAGAGTCCATCACATCTACCAGTGTGCACAGTATGTCCCTCGCCACAGGTGATGACAGACCCTGACAGCCCAGGGACAGCTGTCTCCCTCTTCCTCATCTTAGTGTCCGTAAGACACCGAGGTGGCATGAGGCAGAACTGGCCTGATCCAGTTGTCATGTCCCTCTTCCATGGGCCAGGGACCTGCTTCACAGTAGGTCAGAAGTTGGCTGGCCATTTAAGGAGTAGATGTCGCCTCCCAACCAAGAACGTGAGGGCATCCTGTTCCCTCTGCTGAGCTATGGACATGGTTTCCAGAACGAAGGACAAAGGCCACCATACAGAGGAGCTGAGCAGAAAGTAGGCAAGACGGTTCTCAGAATGGTCTCTCTCATGCAGTTAGCCTGCTGCCGACTTCATTGACTTTTGTAAAAAGCTTCCTCACTGTTCAGATGCCTTAAAGTCATGGGCTTGTGCATGGGCATATGTGTGTGTGCACACTTGTGTGTGTGTGTGTGTGTGTGTGTGCGTGCATGCGTGCGTGCACACGCCATCAAAGCATCAATGCATTCTTCCATCTTGCCTCAGGCGAGCTGTGGACAAAGTGTGCTGTTCCTCCAAATGGTGACCTTCCAAAAACAGGGCTGGGGGATGGGGATGGAGTGGAGCATAGGAGCACAAACTTTAATTTCCCCACTAGAGGAAAGCAAAGCAGTCTGAGAGACGGGTAGAGTGGTAGGGGCTGTGCTCTCTCTGACAAGGACCCTGGACAGGACCAGAGAAACAGCCACCGAGAGCCCAGGGGGCTAGGGATGTGCCGAAGACCACTTGCAAGCACCTTAGTAAGTGTATCAGTGGCCAGCTGGGTGAAGTCTCCCTTGGTGAGGGGACCAGCCAGGCCGACTTCGGTGGGAAGACGTTAGACCCACGTCCTGTCAGAAAGTCACTCTCTGTTCTCTGTGCTTCCCCTCCAACCTCAGTTTATCTCGTGTGTGTGTGTGTGTGTGTGTGTGTGTGTGTGTGTGTGAACACACACGTGGAGGCCAGAGGTCAACCTCAGATGTCATTCTTCAGTTATTATCCACTTCATTTTCTTTAGATGGGGTTTCTTCGTTGGCCTGGAGCTCATAAGGAGGCTATTGTGGCTGGCCAGGGAGTCCCAGGGATCCCCCTGTCTCCTCCCTCCCTGTGATAAGATTGCTAGTGCACCCTGCCACACCCGGCCTTTTTTTTTTTTTTTTTAATGTGTTCTGGGTATCAAACTCAGATTCTCGTTTGTGCGCAGCAAACACTTCACCGTCTTGATTATCTCCTCAGCCCTAAAAAGTTCACATGTGATAGGTTTTCATGTCATGTGGGGTGGACTGAGAGCCTCTATGAGATAGATGTCTTATGCTACATTTAACCACTGGGAACAGCCACGACTCAGTCTAAGTCCCTCTCACATTCAAGGAGAGATGCCTTCCATATTGTTCTCCTTTCCCCTTTATTTTCTGACCTTTTTTTTTTACATCTGATTTCACTCACACAGTGTGGGAGCCTGTAAGATGAGGGCAGAGCTGGGGCCCCACTGTCCAGGGCATGGCCCTGCACGCAGGCCTCTTCAGCTGCGGACGTTTTCCTGGCTTTGTGGCCTAGTGGCCACTAGGGGGTGCAACAGCCTCACGTGCTGAGCCTTGGGCTGGAGCCACTGTGGTCCTGCCCAGAGGAAAGAAGCAGGAACCAGCCCTGTTTATGTCTTGTCCCGGCAAAATGAGGAAGCCACAAAGAGGATGCACACCTCTGACATTGAGCCCACGCCTCACAAGGCCCTGCTAATGCGAGGCACTGGGAAGACAACAGCAGACAAGCCTGTCCCTGCCCTCCCACAGGTTCCGCCCTGGGGGCAGCTGGGACATGTGGACCTGGGCATAAGCATGCTGTGTCGAATGCCATGAAGAAAACCACGAGGGGGGCAGGGGTGCTGCTTCATATTGGAAAATCAGCATCAGCATCTCTGATGGGAGGGACATTTGTTCCGGGGTGGGATGGAGGCAGAGAGGGCTCAGATGGACAGCTGCGAAGATGATGTGCCTGGGAGGGGGGTGGTAGTTCATTTTCTCCTCTCCGTTAAGCCCTCAGAGAGCAGGTCAGTGTGGGCAGATCTGAAGAGCGTGACAGCTAGCTGCAGGTGAGGTCAAAGGAGGGTGGGGCCTCGCTGGGGGAGCCCAGGGTTCGAGGCTTTACGAGAACGGTCAGGGAAGCCATCGGATGTCAGTCAGAGGAATGGCATGCCCTTTGCAAGAGTGTGTGTGGCTGCTGCTCAGGTAGACAGAGTGGAGATGGAGGAATGAGGACCCTCTGAGAACCACTGAGACAGACTGGACACCAAGCCAGTGGGCTCCAGCCTCCTTAGAGTCATCTTTTCAGGCCTGTTTTCTCTAGAAATCCTTGCCTGACTATGCTTGGCTTGAGCAGTCCTCCAGAGTGTGAGCCGAACTGTTACCACAAGCATCTTCGCAGTCTGTGGCCTCCTGACTGGCCTCTCTTGCTTTCTTGTCTCTTTGAAAAACACATGCTGAGCTCTCTGTGCTCCTGACCCTTCTGCCAGCTCTTCCAACCCTACGTCCTCTACTGCCACCATCCCACCAGTCAGTCTGTGCACTGAGGGCCGCCCCATGGGAAAGCTCCACACCAGTGGAAGGCTCTGCGACCTGGAAGGACCGGCGGCTGGCCGTCACCAACGCCGCAGAGGGACCCTCCAGTCTCCTTGTTGCCTTCTCCCCTCTGTGGGCTGTGAGACCCAGAACTCTGTTCCTTTTCTTTCTTCTCCTCCTCCTGCAGATCAGAAAGGTCCTGGCAAAGGGATTAAGATGCACTCTACAGCTAGCATGAAAACCAGATGTCAGCAGATGCTGTCGGGGAAGCAGGTGTCTTCTCAGACCCCCATGATCATGGCATTGGCAGTGGTATTGGGAAGTGAGATGAGGTAGCATTGAGTCAGCTCCTCAGCCCCCACTGAGCAATAAATAGCATCTTGTTTTAATGAGCAGTGGTCCACACTCAGTGACTGTTGCTGATGGAACTGGCCCCACTGGCATTGGGACGTGATATTTGTCCTGCTAAGAAAGAAAGGAATGAAAAAAAAAAATCCTGACCTCGGTGTCCACCCCTTCTGATTACAGAAAGGCTCTTCCAGGCCAAGACTACAGCCCCAGGCAGGACAGGTGAAAATCATATTACA
>CABHPP010001696.1:19141-46813 GCA_902168425.1 Peromyscus attwateri | reverse complement strand
TCTCTCTCTCTCTCTCTCTCTCTCTCTCTCTCTCTCTCTCTCTCTCTCTGTCTCCTTCATGCCTTGGATCAGAATATGAGCTCTCAGCAGTTCCTTCCCTCTGTCATTATGGACTCTAACCCTCTGAAGCTGTAAGCCAAATGAAATGCTTTCATTGATAAGTTACCTTGGTCGTAGTGTTTTATCACAGCAATAGAAACGTGGTTCAGATGTTATGGCTGTATATTACATAAACCTCATTGTTCTAATGAGCTCACAGCATCATCAAATTAAAAACATATAATGTTAGTGTTAGTACAGTTATTCATTGCTGTAGTTTTGATATAAATATCCCACACAGCACTGTGTGCTTGGAACATTTACAGTGTGGAACCTTTAGGAAGAGGAGCTTTTGGGTAAGAACTGGGTCACTGTGGGATAGTCATTGAAGATTATAGTCTAACCCTGCTTCTGGCGGCATTGTGTCTGCTTCCAGATCTGCCCAGACCTGAACGAGCTCCCGCTATCAAGTATGGGATCCTCACCTGCCACTATGTTCTCCCTACCAAGATTAACCCTATCCTCAAACCACGAGTCAAAATGAAGTCTTCCTCTTGTCAGGCATTTGATCTCAGTAACTAAAATTAACTAACAGAGAAAACTGGTAGATGCATAGGCTGATGTGTTATAAACCTAATCATATGGTTCATAGGCTTTGGAACTGCTCTGAGGCAGGGGAATGATGATAGGGATATGGACAGTGGAGACCAAGTTCCTGAGGCTTAAGAGGGAATCCAGGACTGTATGAGGAGCTCTGCTAGACTGTTCTTATTATACTCTAAGAAGTGTGTGTGTGTGTGTGTGTGTGTGTGTGTGTGTGTGTGTGTGGCTGTGTGGCTGTGTGGCTGTGGGCTGTGTTCTTCTTGTGTTGTAAAGATTTGAGTGAGAATGAATTCAAAACGAATGGACCAGGTCGTTTGGCAGAAGAAATCTTAGCATAGCGTAACATTCAGGCTGTGGTATGGTAGTTGCTTAGTGCCTTTACCCAAATCCTCAGTGAGAAAGAGTAGAAATGTGCCAAAATTTTGTAGTCTAGTAATGAAAGGAGTGTGAACTTGATTAAAGTTATCACTAAAGTTAAGCACAGGGTGAATAGGGATTCTGGGTTGTTACACACAAGACTTTGTAATAGATGCCTTGAGGCCAAGATCTCACCCACTCATAGCTCCAGGATGCAACCATGTAAACACATCTGAAAGAAGCTTTAGTCAAGGGCAGGAGCTATGGCTTAATGGTCAAAAGCATATGCTGCTCTTGCAAGGGGCCTGAATTCAGCCGCTAGCACCCATGTTGGTTAGTTCACAATGGCTTCTAACTCCGGACCCGGCGGATCCACTGTAGACCACCATCCTTGCAAACCAAACCTGTGTTGCTATGACAGTTGTTCCACTAACCTCCACCACTCCTGGGAGCTGTGCCTGCAAGCACCATTTGGCACCATCCATGCTTAAGAGGAAAATGGGAGCAGCCGGGTTTAAACCTCACAGCCTGTAGCTGGATTAAAATGGCAGGTGCTAGCCATTGTCTCCTGCGATGGCATATACTCCGAGGCACTTCTGACGGGTGGGCTCCTGGAAGCTCGGCTCAACCAAAACTGATTCTGTGCTGCTTTTCCCACCATCCGTTTATGACATGCCGCGGGTTCTCGTCCTGAGCAGGAGAACTGTAGGGCTTGGCTGGCGTTTTCTCTATCATGTCAGCACTTCAGCTCGATGCCGTCTCCTCCGTCAATCTCTAGAACGAATCCAACAGTAAAAATCTCTAAGTAACTCAAGTCCTGGCAAACTCCAAGTCCTTTTCGGCATCAGCGCTTCGGGGGAATCTTCACGAGGCTAAAGCCGAGGGGGCAGGCCTTAAGAACCTTTAAGGGAGAGGATTACTGGGTTTCTCACAGAGGAGTCTTGTATCAAGGTCTTTCAAGTACAGGAATGATTTCACACAATGAAAAGCTACTTCTCCAAGCAAAGAATAAGAAGAGCTCTATTTCATGGAAACCTGAGGGATTCGAGTTGGGTAATATGCAGATAATACACTGCCTCTGTGGCATTCGCTCCCTGAAAATCTGTTATCACGTGGACTACATTTCATTTTTCTGTGCTGGCTTTAAACAATTCGGTGTGGATATAGAAGATGAGACAGTGGGTCTCGGTCTTTAAGGACTCTCTTTAAAATTGTATTTTTTGTAATTTATGTCTCTGTATGTGTTTATGTGTACATGCATGTGTGCACATGTGTGCCAGTGCCACAGAAGCCAGAGGAGGGTGTCAGATCATGTGGAGCTGGAGTTGCAGGTAGTTGTGAGCCTTCCCATTTGGGTGCTGGGGACCTAACTCTGGTCCCTTGCAAGAACAGGTAGTACTCTTTGAGCTATTTCCCCAGGGACTCATCATCTTGAAAAACAGGCATTCAAGGGCCTCAAGAGGGTTCGGGGGAGTGGCTCAGCCATTAAAGTCTTTGCCAAGAAATTATGAGGACATGAGTTCAATGCCAGCACCCATATAAAAAGCAGGTCCATATAAAAAACCCGGTGCAGAGGCAGAGGGAGGAGAATCCCTGGGGCTTGCTGGCCAGCCAGTCAGTGCAGTGAGAGACCCTGTCTCCAAACTAAGAAGGAGACAGTGATTAAGGAACATAGCCAGTGGCAACCTCTGTCCTCCACATGCACACACACACACACACACACACACGAGACAGACAGACAGACGGAGAGATCTTCAAGAAAACCACACCTTGTCCTTTGGTGGCTGGTCGAACAGCTTTCCAAGCACCAGACACACATTCTCATGCAGCTTTCACGTCCTTCTGAGCTCGTCTTTACTTCCGTCTCCCTGTTGCTATTGACTTCTGTCCACCCTTTTCCCAACCAGGGCTGTGACCCCTCAACACTACACAGCTCCCCATAACTTCATACTCTCCTTTGCAATAGAGGAGAGACTTTTCCCCTTAAATCAGACAGTCTTTTGAAAAAGAATTATTAATCTTTATAATTTAGTCGAATTCCGGCTAGAGACATTACATTTTTATTTCCCTACAATTTCTCCTGCCATTCAAACTAGAAATGCTATTTCATATCTTACTCAAAGTAAAGCGTGTTTCAGAAGTGGGCTGCCTAGAGGGGCCTGCCTTTCTGACACAGTGGAGGCAACATTTGGAGGCGCGTGACTAACACCCCTGGGGCAAGAGCTGAGTACAGCCAGATCTTTGGGGAGTAAAGGTACCTCCAATGCATCAACTTGATTTTCATTTTATGCCTACAGAAGACAATCTTATTAGACAGATTCCCCCCTCCAGAATTCTTCAGAGTCTTCTGAGATTCAGAATCAAGGCAGGAGCTGCCTGGTAATGGCGCATGGATGACGCATTACCCAGGGCTGACTCTGACATCACATTGTCATGTTCTCAGTGAGAACAACCCCATGTGGCTTCCCTGCACACCCCTGCTCTGTGAGTCACTGAGTGATAGCTCGTCCAGGAAATGCAAAGGATGCTCTCCTAAAACCTCATGACTGAAAACTGAGGCTTCCGGCCTGGAAATGGAGAATGAATAATAATTCCTGTACATGGAAGGCCTTCATTTCTGCTTTTCATTTGTCTCTTGACTGATTTTTGTCATTGTTCAAGTACGGGGTCCTGGTTTATAAATAAACATTGTAAATCGTTACTGTGTTGGAAGTTTTTTTTTTTTGCCTCAAATATGAAATTTATTTTCCATCACCGAATTTTCTTTTAGGAACAGTTTTGTCAGCCTGTGACAGAGGAAGACAGTGCAGAGGCTCCTCCATCCTGCCTTCTTGCTGAAGTCATTTCAGGTTTAACTAGAATTTGATCTCCTTGGTGGGGAATCCCATGGAAAATCACCCAACTCTGTTTTAGGAACCCGAGGTTAGGATGCCCTGGCTAACTTAGCTTCTGTTAAACTGCTTCCTTGAGCAACCCCCCACCCCCCCACCCCCCACCCCCCACCGCCCCGCTCCTGAGCAAAATAAAAGGATGTGGGTTTTGTCTTTAAAAATCTCTTGCTCTAAATGCTCGGGGCTATGCGTGGGTCCCAAATACCTGAGTCTAGTCCCAGCCAGCTGGAATAAAGACTTCCAGCTGGCTATATCTGTGTCTAGTGATCATCTCTTGTGGGGCCCTGTAACAACCCCATATCTTGGAAGATTTTCTCATCAAAAATGACTAAATAAATATGTGTACATTATACATTGTGAATGATAATACCACTGACAAATGCCACTCATGCCTGAAGACTCCTGTAAAACAAGACCATTTTGACACACACAAACGAATAGCATATTTGAATAATAATAGAATATGGAAAATCTGAAGGAAAATACACGAAAAGGAAAATAAAATGTTAGCTTTATCCAAATACTCCCAAAGGGGAGGAAAACATCACGTGCTAGACCCAAACAGTAGGAATTCAGAACCCCTTTCTCTTCTACAGCTGCCTCCCAAATTCCAGTAAATTGAAGAATTGGTAATGGCAAGATTAAGTAAGCCAAAGTTGCAGAGAAATATACAAAGAGCAGAGGTTAATCAGGCCACGATGTGAACTAGAGAGGACTCTCTCACGGTCAAGGCTGACCTTCCCAATCCGCTGCAGAGTGCTTCCGACTCTGGGAACTTCACACACTGGACCGTCAGGTGACTTCGCATGCGTCCAGATTTCCGAGGCTGAAAAGCGTAAAAAGTGCACACTAAACACCCCAAGTGTCCTTGTGTTACTTGTTTGCCTCACTGCGGTGACAAACTGCCTGTGAGGAGCAGCTTGAGGGAGCAGGTGTTTATTTAGCCTCACCATTAGAAAATATAATCCATCGTCGTTGTGCCCGGGAAGGAATGGCAGCGGAGCGCGAGGAAGCTGGTCACGTGGTGTCCACAGTCCGCAAAGCAGAGAGAGATGACGGTGCGGCTCCTCTCCCTTGCTCTCCCCTTTGCATTCAGTCTAGGACCTTCATCCACGGAATGGTGCCACCCACGTGGACGGTGGGTCTTCTCTCTTCAGTTAACCCCACCTGAGGGTTGTCTGCTAAGTGATCTAGGTCTAGTCAAGTTGACAATCAATATTAACCAGTCCAGTCCCCAACCACCACCCTCCCCAATTAGAGAGGAACGGAAAGGGGTACAAACGTGGGACTTTAAATGCCTGGGTTTGGACTAAAGTTGGATTAAACCCAAGTAGTTACCCCCATTAAATTGTTGCTGGGTCAAATAGAAGGAGAATTTCTTGGGTAGACACTTCAACAGACCAAGGAACCCCTGGAAATATTGAGTGTCCACACACTTGCTTGTGAACGTTCATCCACGGCACGCTACTCACACTGTTCTACCCCACACCGGAACTGCTTATTCAGCAACAGAAATGAGCAGGCCATCTATACAGGCCGTGACACAGGAGTTTCCAGTGAATTACTGTGGGGGCGGAGGAGTTCCCTAAGTTATATACTGTGTGATTCTGGCTCTATGACAACAGTCTTAAAAAGACATTCTAGGAATAGCGAGCTGACTGGTGGCTGTCAGGGTTTAAGGAGGCCGAGGAGATGGGAGACCTTAAGGAGAGGTGGGGGATTTGAGAGGGCAGCATGGGAGATCTTTGTGGCGATCAACTGCTTTTACCTTGACTGTTGGCGTTACATCTTGGGGTTAACACCTCGGTTCTCTCCTCTGTGTTTGCTGTGGGTGTATTTTGCAGTTCTTTTTGTCTAGGTTCTTGAGATGGACCTTAGACTACCAAGTTAAGACTTTTCCTGCATGTGCTCTTAGTGCTGAAAAGGTGTCCCTCTCGACCCTGCTTGGCTGTGTCCTTCTATGAACTTCTGTGAACTTCTGTGATGTCACGCATTCTTTGCAATCCATTCCTTTTTTTTCTTCTGACTTGCGTATCTTTGACTTGTGCTGTTACCTTCCAGGGCTGGAATATTTTAATGCTATCTATCCTACTGTGATTTCTAGATTAGTTCTATTGCGGTCAGAGAAAACGCACTGAATGACATCTACTCTTTTAAACTTTGAGGCTTGTTCTATGGACTAAAACAGGGTAGGGGTTAGTCCGTGTTCCAGAGGTACCTGGAAGGATGTGCACGCTGCTGTGCCTGGGGGCTGCTTCCTGTAACCGTCAACTGGTTTCTGCTTGCTGAGCATCTTGTTGGGTTCCTTTATAACCTTGATCGTTTTCTTTATTTTATTTTTCGTCAACACTGACAGAGAACTATTGGAATCTCCATGTTGGTCAGATTTTGTTTCCTCCTCGGAGGTCTGGCCTCACACATTCTGCAGCTCTGACGCCTGCTGTGCCTACCTGCAGCCTGACTATCTCTGGTTGGTGTGCTCACCTCTGCCATTATGTAATGTCTCTTCACAGCTGTGCTTGTCTCAGCTCTGACGTCCCGTTATGTGCCTCTACTCCAGCCACTCCTGGTTTATTGTGATGGCTTGCCTGCTGCCTCTTGGCATCTGCTTCCCTTCAACGTTTCTATTTTGTTCTGCTTCACACAAATTTCTTACAGGCAACATACAGCTCCATCATGCCTCTTAGTGATTCTGCCAATTTCCTAGTTGGTCTTTTTAAGCCAGGCACATCTAAACTAATTACCGATATGTTGTGACTAAATCTGGCCATTTCCATTTTTTAATGTTTATTTTAGTTTCTCATTTCACCTTTAGTTTTCCTGTCTTCCTATTGGTTACATAACAATTATTTTTAGAATTCCACTGAGATGTATCTATATTGTTTTGCATGTATCTCTTTGTATAGGTTTTGGTGATTGCTCTAATTATTGTAAGATAAATATGTAACTTCTACCTTACATGACAGTGTGGAAAGAGGTAACCTCATTGAGTTCTGGTAAAAGTCCTGACTCTCCACCAAGTTTCTGTGAAACCTATGTGGTAGTTTTCCTCGTTAGACTTTGGCAGGGGAGGGGTGGTAGTGTACTAGACCCGTTGGTGTAGGTTGAAGTGGGCCACAGTGTTCCTCTGGCATCTGGTAGAGTAGTTTTCTCTTGCTGATTGGCCCCATTTCCGGTCCTTTGTCTAAGCAGCAGACTTGTGTCTGTTGGTGTTTCCTGGTTGGTGACTTTAGAAGCTTCAGATCTGGAACTTGTAAGGCAAGAAGAAACACCTTTCATGCTGCTGATCCTTAGGTACCAAGTTTCTGCCTAGTTTGCTTCTCCTTTGAACCCTTTAGAATCCTCGGGTTATTTTATTTACGTTATCTAGGTTTGGGGTCTTGTTGTGGTGGTTGTATTAGCAGAAAGAATAAAAGGAATGCTTCTAGTTTCTCAGAAGCAGACGTATTTCTTCCTTCGCTGTCTAAGAATATTTAAAAGAGCTGGGCGGTGGTTGCCCACGTGTTTAATCTCAGCACTCAGGGGAGAGAAGCAGGTGGATCTCTGAGTTCAAGGCCAAATTGGTCTATGGAGTGAGTTCCAAAACAGCCAGGGCTACACAGTAAAACCCTGTTTCAAAAAGAATTATTTTTTTAAGGAATAGAGCACTGGCCCAGCTGTTTTGAGACAGCACCATTGTTGCTAGTGATTATATTGTCAGGTAAATAATATACTAGTAATCACACACAAAAACAATCTCAAGTTAAATCTGCACTATTCTGATATATAACAACAGAAAATTGCTGTTTTTACAGCAAGCATGAGCTTTCTCATAATATGGAATGGTTGGTTTTAATATCTCAAAATCCTGTTGAGTTACAGTTTTGATATTATGAATGGTGCTGACAGTACATTTGTACTGACTTGCAGATACACACTTCCATGTGTGACAGGCTACAGGAAAACCAGGCCTCAAGTTAAATTCGCCCACAGATGCAGGCATTTATTAGCAGCTATCACAGCGGCAACCTGCTTCCTCAGCTTGGTGGTAGCCCAGGCGCTTTTCAACTTCTCTGGCTACATTTTGCATTTCTAAAAAATAAAGAATTCCAGGATAAACACATGAATTCTAGAGTTAAAATTCATTTAACCCCTCAGTCGCTTTCAAATGAACAGAACCTTCTCACATCACATTCAAACCTCAAGCCCCAACCCTTCATGTGAAGGGAGATGTTTCCCGAGCTTCCTGCATCTTCTTGTGCCAAATGGAGAGAGAGTGTCTTAGTCACTGTTCTACTGCTGTGAAGAGACGCCATGACCACAGCAACTCTTATAAAGGAAAATATTAGTTGGGGGCTAGCCTACAGTTCAGAGGTTCAGTCCATTATCATCATGGTGGGAAGCATGGCAGCGAGCAGGCAGACATGGTGCTGGAGAGGAGCTGAGAGTCCTACATCCCGATCTGCAGGCAGCAGGAAGAGAGAGACTGGCGGTGCCTGGCAGGGGGGTTTGAATCCTCAAAGCTCACCCCCAGTGACACACTTCCTCCAACAAGGCCACACTTCTTGATCCTTCTAATTCTTTCCAATAATGCCATTCCCTGATGACTAAGCAATCAAATATATGAGTTATGGGGGCCATTCTTATTCAAACCACTACAGAAAATATCTCTAAAACATTCCTGAGTGCTTCATCCATTTACCTTAAACAGCAGCCTCTTAAAATAAAATAAAGCCATTTCTAAAAGCCATTGTACAAAATGTAAAACCCAATCTACTCATTTACAATATTAAGAAAATGTCTAGTCCCAAGAATAAATAAAAGAAATCTATTATACATCATGATTACTTAGTTAATATTTTTTGTACATGAAAATTTCTAAGAGAGTACATTTTTAAGTAGTAATATGATAATTTAATCTGGCCAGTCCACAAGCCATGTGTGCATGTGTGTGTGTGTGCATGTGTGTGTGTGTGTGTGCATGCTCTGGAGCACCTCACTTCACAGATGTTGTCCCATGGCTCCTTCGCTCCAGCCAATCAGATACCCAGTGAAATGTCACTCTCTAGGGAGCTTTGCCTCAGCAACCAATCTAAAAAAAAACACCCTAGGCACGCTTCTCCTCACCTGAACTTCACAATATCCAGCACTATGTTAGACATACGTTCATGTTTTTTCCTCTCACTAATATAAACTCAATTAAGTAGCTTTTCCCTCAAAGCCTAGAAGTACCCTGATTCATACTGACTACAGTTTAATAAATGGCCAAATACATTAATGAATAAATTAGTACATAATATCAATGTATAAGAGGTGTAGATGTAGTCAAATGAATCACTTTCCCCTAAGTCTGCCAGACTCCAACATAAGTGTGCATCCATTTGATTGTCTGTGGAAGCTTAATTTGTTGACAGACATAAGTGTCATTGTTGACGAACATAAGTCTCATATGCATGCTCTAAATGTTCTTGAAGATACTCAAGACCCCTCTCAGCCTAAAAATACAATTTCTCAAAGCATAACTAGACTAATAAAGATTTAACATACACACACACACACACACACGCACGCACATGCACAACACATACATACACACACTACACATATACACACATGCACACACACATACACATGTGAACAGTGATATGGGAAATGGTGGGGCATTTTTCCTCTGAAACTCCTTTTTTGTGAAGGAAGAAACCTTTTTTTAAAATTAGTAACTATAAGACCTACTGAAATATCTTATTATGGTAACTTGGTATTTAAAGGAAAATCTATTTGTCAAGCAATGCCATTAATAAAAGGTGTTCTTTCGAAGTCGACACCAATTATTTAATTCTTCAGCACCATCAGCTATGATTGATCATGGCTGGAACTTGGCTAGCATGCAGACAGGGCTCAGAGGAGACCGTGTTTGGAGGATGTGTGCTGCATAAAGGCAATCGTATGAAACCAATACTTCTTTCTCTTTATTACTTAATGATCTAGTATTCTATTTATGTATTTGTTTGTGTATGTATGCATACATGTGTGAGGATGCCCATAAAGACCAGAAGAAAGTACTGGATCCTCCGGAGCTGGAGTTAGAAGCTGTTGTGAGCTGCCCAGTGTGAGTGCTTGGACGCATACTCAGATCCTCTGTGAGAGCAGCAAGTGCTCTTCCCCACCTAGCCATCTCTCCAACCCCCTGTTTCTTACAAATAAAGCAAGTGTGCCTGAAGAACCCCTCATAGGTTAAAACACTGTAAGTGAGTGGGTTCATGTTAACAGTTGACATGAACTGCTGTTCAGTAAGTTTTCCTATTTCTTGCATGTATGGAAATATACCAGAATTAGGCATGTAAAAATGACAATTTTGACCATATTTTCAATACTCTACAAACAAAGAATGCTTGAGAAAGAAACACAGTTAAAAGATATATATTCCCACAAAATGTTTAACACAACTGTGACAAATTCTTGATACAATGATAGGTCAGAAAAGGGCATGGTTCCATCAGATATGCCCGGTGGTGAAATAGTGGTTTGGGGGTAAACACTACGTTCTGATTGGATCTGAGGCCAACTCTGTGGGAGAGAATCCTGGCCTTATACAGCACACCTGGTCGAAAGCTTACGGCGGGAGGAGGTCCTAGGCCTAGGAGGGCATGTTGTCCAAGTCTCTTCTACATATTTATTTTTATTCCCATAAATTATTGCTGCTCTCAACTTGGTGGGAGAAACTTCTTTTGGCAGGGGGTAACAGTTAAAGCCAAGACTCAGAACTGGTCGGTGTCTTGAGAACAGGTGTCTTTTCAGTGTTCAACCCAAATGGGACTTCAAGATCAGCCTCTCCAAGGCTCAGGGAATTATCACAGAAGAGGAGGCAGAAACACAGGTCTGTATAAGCTGGATTTTATGATGTCTTTCTTACTGTGGGACAAGGACAAAATTGAAAGCTACTTCTTTAGGAAAAACTAGTGTGATTGCTAATCTCGGTTTTCAACTTGACTGTAACTGGAATCAACTAAAACCCAAGCTCCTGAGCATTCCTGAGGGGTTTTCTTAATGAGATTATCTGAAGCAGGAAAACCCACCCTTACCATGGGCCATAACCTTCTAGTGGCAGCCTACACAAAAGGACATGAAAGAAGGAAACTGCTGTTGTCTCCTTGCCTTCATTACCCAGCAAGTTCATTTATCCTCTTTGGTGGCCAGTATTAAACCCAGTGTCCTCAGACTCTAACACAGACTGAAGGCTGGCAGCTGTCCAGGAATTCCTCCAGACTCCAGAACCAGATTGAGACTTCAGAGACATCCAGCCTCTTGGACTGAACAGCTACCAGGTTCTTGGCCTTTCTGTCATGAGACAGCCATTGTTGAACTACTCAGACAACATCCTGTAAGCCAGTCTAACAAATTACCTTTTAATATACACATATAGTCATTGTATCTGTTCTGTTTCTGTAGAGAACATTGACTAATGCAGCCAGGTTCTGAAGTGCCGATTCAAAAACTCACATCCTGATGATTCAGAGCTAGAAGAATGTGAGTAAGAATTAATCAGAAGCAGAAAGGTCAAGATTTCTGGAATATTCCTGAGATGTACATGCACTCATATGCCTGCCAGGTACAGAGACCCTGGCTGGCTTGTCACAAGGGAAGCAGACCCTGGGGCACGATCCCCAGGGAACTGGGTGAAGGCAGCTCCTTTGTATTCCTCAAGGAAACCCTTGGCCCTTCAACTTGGGCACCCACGGTCTCATTTACCTCCTGCTCTCCAGTGTTCCTCGCCCAGAACCTGCTTTCTTATCCCCCCTTCCTCCACACACACCTGGGCTGATGCTGTCCTCACTCCTTCCAGTCTTGTTCTTCAGACTCAGCTACCAGGCTTCCCATTTCTTTCTTTTTTTTTTTTTTTTTTTGGTTTTCCAAGACAGGGTTTCTCTGTGTAGTTTTGGTGCCTGTGCTGGATCTCGCTCTGTAGCCCAGGCTGGCCTCGAACTCACAGAGATCCGCCTGCCTCTGCCTCCCGAGTGCTGGGATTAAAGGCGTGCGCCACCACCGCCCGGCTTAGGCTTCCCATTTCTCTACCATGCATCTCCAAGCCCCTACCCTATTCCATTCCCAGAATAATCCCCAAACTTCTATACCCCAGTACCCCATTATCTTCCCCCAAATGGAACTGATTTCCCCCAGACTAATGTGTGGTCAGAGCAGATGAAAGCTCTCTCCAGCTCAAAAGGCTTTCAGCAGTTTCCGTATCAAAAGGAAAGCCATTTGATCAGCGCCCACTGCATGTCAGACCACGAGAGAGACTGTGCAGGCATTGACGCCTCCTTCCAGGACACTAGACCCTCACCTTGAGCCAGCAGCAGGCCAGGAGTTTCGCTGTCTAGGGTGCCTCCCAGCTTCTGTGTATCCACCAGGACCACATGTGTGATGACCAGTGGACTTGATTAGTCTCAAGAGGCTGAGCCTAACTTTGTCATATAGGAAACTATTTAAATGTCATCATGGACACCAAACATACTACCAATAGGTCATGAGACGGTTTGCTAAAATAAATTCATAACACACTGAAAGGGGAGGAGACCAAAATAAGGTAAGACACTGAGTCCTGAGTACAGACAGGGTGGATAGGACCTTGTCAGGGTCCATTTGTTGTCTGTGCCCTATACCCTAAACACTCACCTTTCCTTCTGGGTGGGGACATGTTTATAAGCACCAGTGGACAGCAGGTGCCCTCAGCCCACAACATACAATGGATCCGTTGCAGAGGTTCAGTTATCACTTGCCCAGTTAGCTATGAACAGCTCTGAGTTTCTTTGTGCTTCTTGGGCAGCGGACACATGAACCAGAATGAGGATTAAGAACTAGGGCTCCGTAGATAGTTCAATGTGCCCAGGTGTAACCTAAGATACTGTGCTGTTTTCCTATTCTGTACCACTTGTGCGCTGTGTGTCTTTAGCCTTTAGGAATGTTCGTTAAGGAGGCTGGAAAGATGGCTCAGTGGTTGAGAATGCATATCGCCCTTACAGAGGACCAGAGTTTGATTCCCAGTACACGTCAGGTGGCTCACAAGTCCAGCTCTAGGGGGCCTGATGCCCTGTTCTGCCCTCCTCAGCCACTGCACTCACACACACTAACCCATACACAGGCACACACATAATTACAACATAAAAATGAAATCTAAAAAAAGAGTGTTCATTAAGGGATGAAGAAGATGATAAAGTAAGTACTCACCTTGCGGGTATGAAGATTTGCGTTCGATTCCCTGGAAACTACATTAAAAAAATAAAAAAGGAAGGTTGGGTGTGGTGGCACACACCTTTAATCCTAGTATTCGGGAGGCAGAAGCAGGCAGATCTCTGTGAATATGAGACCAGCCTGGTCTAATATAGTGAGTTCCAGGACATCTGGGGCTACATAGTAAGAGCCTGTCTCAATCAATCAATCAACTAGTCAATAAATAAATAAAATTACAAAGAAGCCTAGTGTCTTAGTCAGGGTTTCTATTGTTGTGACCAAACACCATAACCAAAAAGCAAGTTGAGGAGGAAAGGGTTTATTTGGCTTATACTTCCACACTGCTGTTCATCATTGAAGGAAATCAAGACAGGAACTCAAACAGAACAGGATCCCTGAGGCAGGAGCTGATGCAGAGGCCATGGAGGGGTGCTGTTTACTGACTTGCTTGCCATGCCTTGTTCATCCCACCTTCTTATAGAACCAAGGACCAGTAGCCCAGGGATGGCACCACCCACCATGGGCTGGTCCCTCCCCTGTTGATCACTAGATGAGAAAATGCCTTACAGCTAGATCTCATCGAGGTGTTTTCTCAACTGAGGCTCTTTCCTCTGATGAATCTAAGCTTGTGTCAAGTTGACACACAAAACCACCCAGTAAACCTAGTCTAACAGTATGTGCTTATAAGCCTAGTACTCAGGAGATAGTGACAGCAGATCTCTAGGCCCACTGGCAGCTGGGTATCTCACTCGGCAAGTTCCAAGTCAGTGAGAGACTGTGTCTTATAAACAAACAAAAAAGATGGAAAGTGTGTCTGAGGACATCATGTAACAGTTTCTTCCAAGACTGAAACATTCCATCCTACAGGAAATTCCTTAAGCAGGAAAGTGAACAACTCAAAATAACTTCAGAAAGTTCCTAAAACTGACCAGACTCACTAGGCCCCTCCCTTCCAGAGTAAGCAATAAAAACTGAGAGTCCCCCTCAAAGGGGCAGAGCAGAGCTGCCTGGAAGAGGTTTAGACCAACTGAGTCACTTGGAAAGGACACATTGTGTTCCTAAAGCAAGGTAAACACAACTCTAACATGACTGCAGTCTGTGAGGTGGGGGCAAGTGGAGGAGGCAATGCATGGAGTTACTACAGTCTGTTGTACCCAGTGGCCTCCTGCGACTCCCCATAACTTTCCATGGTTCGCCCCTTTCACAATTGCTATTCTCCATGGAAATTATTGCCGTTTCCCTGTGGCCATGTCTCCTTCTTTCCTGTGCACTGTACTTGTCAGCTACCATCTGAGCAGTGCATTCTCCTCTCCAGCCCTTCCACATGCCCGAGGATGCGTCATTCTCAAGTCTCAAACCAGGATTCATCACACACCCAAACCCCACATGTCAACCCATCTTCATAGCCAGCCAAAGTCTTCCATCACCTTGCCCCATAAGAAGGTAGAACTGACAGGTAGTGATCAGAGACACTGTCCACTTGCACGGTCGCCCACTGGATAATTTATACACAGTAACAGCACTGACTTTTTATGATCTGAATGTTGAGAGTTCCAGCACCAAGCCTCTGTTAGAATCAGGGCCTCGCTGGTGTATCATAACATAGCAGAAAGCACCATCACACACCTGAACCCCACATGTCAGCCCATCTTCAAACCCACTTAAAAAAACAGGAGAGGGCAGGAGACATCACCCACCCCTCAGGCCTTTTTATGGTTTATATTAATCACTCCTGCAGTCAGAGCCAGGTGATCTAATCACCTCTTAATAACTTCATATTTCAATTGTCCTACAATTGAAATACAGTTTCATTGTGAGTTCACAAGGACACAGTCACCCAGTTGCTAAATGTGAGAGAGTGTGCACTTGGGGCTTATCATCCTTGGATTCCTTTCCTGGACCAGGTAAATTATGATCAGCATCCATGGGCATCTGATGAGGGATCCCTCATGAATTGAGAGACCAGTGAAATTAAAGTGTAACCAGAGTTGAACTATAAAACGAATACACAACAGACCAGACATATGTTGTCATCTTTGAAATACAGAGAGTAAATTGTCATATTAATTGACCATTCCCATGAAAGAATGTGTCACACAAAAAAAATTATAGTTAAAAAAAAGAAGAAAACACCACTATTTTGTCAACCCAAAACCCAACTTTGTATCTCCTTGTCTGTTTTCATTGTATAGGATACAGTCAAGCATCACCATCCCTGCCACTACAATTCGACTGTCATCTCCAAAGCCCATTGTGGACTAGTAAGAGGACTTTTAGAAGGTGACTAAGTCATGAGCCATCCCCCTTGTGCATGGATCAATGGATCAGGTTAGTTTTTAAGGGAAGTGATGGCCCCTTTCTGGATTCCTCTTCTCTCCTTTTCCTCCCCCAATCCCTCTTCCCTCCCATCGTATCTGCTGCCGTGTTATGACAGTGGGAAGGCTCTGAGAAGATGGAACCCCGAATTTGGACTTCCTGCCTATAGATCCGTGACAACTAAACTTCTGTTTTTTCAGTCTGTTGCAGCAGCAGAAACCAGTGGTGAAGATACAGGGGGAATCATATAAGGGACTCATGCAAGGAGTCCACAACGTAACTCTGGTGAGAATTAAATACACGTCTTCTGGGAAAGTGTCTGAGGTAGTTTTTCTTTCTTCAGAAAAGGGAAAGATTAGGATGGTGCTGCCTCTAATCCCCTCTCTTCATTTCTTGAATGAACAATGAAATGGCTGTGGCCAAAAAGAGCATGACATCTAGAGGCAGGCACACCTGAGTTCAACTCTCAGTTCTCCACCTATTGTATATAGGGTATTAGGTAAACTCCTTGACATGCCTCATCTATAAATTAGGTTTGCTTATCCCTGTAAGTGTTCCAAAGATTAAGGGATGCTATACCATATGTTCAAAGTCCTTGGCTAGGGTATGGCTCCCAACAGCATCCCCATGGGATTGCCACACTTTAACCAGATGGCACTCTCCCTGTTCCTATACTCAGATGCTTTTCCATCCTTATCTGATTTCCTTAGCCCTTCCCATAAAAATTCCATTTCTCTCATTCTCTTCAATGACCCACTTCAATGTGCCAATTCTTTCCTGCTAGAGTCCCAACATGGCAGTCACTGATCCTTAGCTATAATGACTTGGCACTAGCAGAGTTCCAGTCCAGCCAGACCTCCAAGGCATCACCAGAAACAGGCTCCAGGGGTAAGCCCTTTCCTTCCCTTCATGCCTGTTCCTGACTCCCACTTACGAGCAAGTGTCCTGGTCTCCCTGCTAGAACATCATTGGCCTGTCTTTGGAACCAAGCAATTCTACCTCTGCCACCCTCATCCACCCCACCCCAACCACAGAATAAGAAGGAATATCAGTCAGGGTCAGTAGTTCCATTAAATGTTCAGAGGAGTAACAGAAAAGAAGGGAGAGCTAAAACAAAATAAATTATATGTGATTTTGTGTTGTATTCTTGAAGTCCAGTGCAGTGAACCATTAACCACAATAGATGTTTGCTCAGTAAAGGAATCCCCAGGCCGGGAATGAAGGAAAAGCCGACGTGGGGAGGTGTACTGGAGCTGTGCTGGAGAGTGTTTTATCTAAGTTGGGGGTCACAGTCTGTGTCCCAAGTCAAGTCCAGCCACCCATCCTCAATAAGCCAATAAAAAGAGCCAAATTAAAGTGAAAAGCAGAAAAATTCAGTGTGGCCACATTGGAAAGAGCAGTAAAGAGATTCAGCAAACCCTTGGAGTCCATCTTCAGGACCACGGAGTGAGATGCAAGTTTAAAAAGAGGGTCAAGGACCGGCACATTTAAGCGGTACTGGTCAGCTTGTGGTCTCTCCCACCACGGACCCATCGCTCTCTGGGTTTCAGTCTCCTCCCATAGAACTGTAGAACTGAGTGAAATCTCTTTCCAGGAGACAAGGTCCCCCTCTGGCTGACCTCCTTACCACCTCATAGCGTGAGATGCCTGGGAAAATTCTCACTTCTTGGGGTCCATTGCTTCAATAGTTTGACAGTCAGATTCAGAGACCCAAGTGTCTCTTTAGAATGTCTTCCTCTCTGTTTGGCGGGTTATAAGAGGAGGAAAAGCAGGAATAATTAGATATTCTCTCTAGTCTTCAATGATACTGTTATAGTTCAGTGGCACACCCATTATCAATTTGGATCAGGCCACCAGAATCTTCAATTTTATTGTCACTTGGCATTATTTCTCTGATTTTCTGTTGGATTCGTTTAGAGCCCTGACACTGGGGTTTGAGAAGAACCTTTGCTCTGTGGCCATTCATTTCATGGAAAGATTAATGTAGCAGAGCCCAGCTTCTGCTGGAAGTGGCTCCTGTTTCTCTGCCTTTTAGTGGCCTTCTTCTTCCAAAAGGAAATTTCCCTCAGGGTTCACCTTGCTTCGTGGATGATTGTGTTGTCTGGGCCATCTGGACTTCGGGACTTGACACCCATATGCAATGCAATTTAGACCATTCTCTCCATACTCTTGCAGCCTTAGGATATGCTGCTGCCAGGACAACCACGTGATCAGCAGTGGCTGAAGCAATCTGAGTTAGCACACACACTGGAGAGCACTCAGCAAACTCCCAGGAGAATCCCTCTGAGTCTCTCAGGATGGCTCTCCTGTTCTCATCCTTTCCTTCCCCAGGGACACTTCAATACCTTACGTTCCAGAACATGAAGAGCTACCCGTGTGCACTCAACCTTGCGGACTCACAAGAAGTCAAACAGCCTTTGGAAACAGCAGCATATCTTTCTGGAGATCCCCCCCCCCATTAAAATGTTTTGTCACACTCAGGTGTAGTTAGATGGCAAGTGGTTGGCTTCGTGCTGTCCCCATTGATGAGACTCAGAAGTCATCTACTGTGTGCTCCTCCTACTAGCAAAGGAGCAGCAAGGACTTCGTGGGAACCATATTTAAAGGTGATTCATAGAAAACAATTTTAACACCATCATTATTTTACTCAAGACAAAAACTGGCTGTGCCTACCAGATTTTAAAATCTTTTAGAAGAAATCACATGGTCATTTCTCAGAAATAGCCAATCCACAATCTAGCTACATATCACTAAACATCTATTGAGCCTCTTCCATGTTGCAGGCACAGCACACACACTGATATTCAGAGTTGAGATTGACCACTGCAGAGAAGAGAGGCGCGGGCAGGGTGCTATGATACAGCATGGTCAACACTATGATTTCAGGAGGCACTGGACAGCAGGGAGGCTTACAGCTGAGCATCAAGAAAAGCTTCCTGGGACTGGGGAAGTGGCTCGGTGGATGAGAATGCTTCTGGACAAGCATAAGGACTTGAGTTTGGATCCTTAGCAACCACATAAAAAGCCAGGCATGATGCACGTGCTTGTAAACCCACTACTGGGATTGGGGTTAGCGCAGAAACAGGTGAATCTTGAGACAGAGCTCACTGGCTGGCCAGCCTAGCCAAAATGGCAGACTCTGGTTCAGTGAGAGATCCTCTCTCAAGACAGTAAGGTAAAGCAAGAGAGGAAGATGCCGATGTCTTGCTCTGGCACACACACACACACACACACACACACACACACACACACACAAAACACACATGCATGCACACATATATGCATGTACTTGCTCACACACATGCACATATACGGTCATGTGCATGCAACACGAATGCGCGCGCACACACACATGTGCACACACATGTGCAGGGAGGGGGCTTTCTGAGAACCTTAGAGTCGGGCCCTCAAATTGAGCCTCACAGAACAAATAAGAGCTACAGGGCAAAAGAGGGCACGCCATGTGTGCACACTCCACGACAAGAGAACTTAGGTACTTCAGGAGACGTGATGGACAGGCAGAGACAAGGGATGTGACCAAAGAGACAACAGAGGCACAAGACAAAAGTTCTCAGAAAATCCTCAGGTTCTTTCCACAATTATCTCTATTATCTCAGAAAAGAGCCTTCGAGCTGGGCGTGGCGGTGTCTGCCTGTGTCACAGCTCCTGTGAAATGACGAGTTTGAGGCCAGCTTGGGCTGCACAGCAAGTTCAGGGCCAGCCTGGGACTCACAGCCAGTGGGAAAACATGGAAAGAGGAGACTTAGAAGGAACTATCAACTAACCCCATGTGTTTTATAGACGGATAAACTAGGGTTCAAGGTCACCAAACAAATGCTAACAGTGACTTAGGACAAGAGGCAGCTTGCTGAGATGACAGGTCACAGGCACATACATGCATTCTCTAGTCCTGTTCTCACCCCCTGTGTGTCGTGTAAGGGAATATGAACAAGTCAGAAGGCCTAAGTCATAAGTATGTTTCAGCCTGGCCATGCCAGTCCTTTTTCTGCCTGTCACATCTGCGGGATGAAGAGGCTGGTTCACTAGCCCCTCCAGTCCTCACAGGTCATGTTTCTAGGCTCACACTACAAGCACTGCTCTGTTCAACACGCTCTACCAGGACAGATCACCAAGCGGCAACTTACATGAGAATGAAAGCTGTAATTTTTCAAATTTTTTACTTTCGTTCTTTAGATTTATTTCTTCCTTTATGTGTATCTGTGAGTCCCTTCAGGTGTACATACCACATGCCTGCCTAGTGCCCACAGAGGCCAGAAGAAGATGTCAGATCCTTTGGAAGTGGAGTGTCAGATGGTTGTGAGCTCCTGACATGGGTACTTGGAGCCAAACCCAGGTCCTCAAAACGACAAGTGTTCTTAACTGCTGAGCCATCTCTCCAGTCTCCCAGACATTGTGCTTTGCTCTTTAAGATTTACTCATGTTTTTACTTCTGTGTCTATCCATGTCTTGCCTGCATGTTTGTCTGTGTACTGTGCGTATGCAGTGATCACGGTGGCCAGAGTAGGGCATCAGATCCCCTGGAATTAGAGCTACAGGCAGCTGTTACTATTTGTGAACTAGGAATTGAAACCAGTCCTCTGAGTCGTCTGTGTTCTTAACCACTGAGTGATCACTCCAGCCCTTCCCTTGCCACAGATGATCTACCATTACTCAGATAGTTAATTGTATGTTAATTCATGTCAACACAAATGGGCTGTGAAGTACCTAGACACTTAGTTAAGCATTGTTCTGGTCACACTTGGGAGGAAATAGAGGTAGACAGAGAAAACAGACTACCTTCCTGTAGATGTAACCAACCGCCTTATTAAATAAGAAACACAGAGCCAATGTAAAGATGAAAGCCCAAGAGGTCAGAGCTAGGAGCCTTACCCGCTTTCTGCCAGCTAGCTTCTCCTGCCAAGAGACCTCTCCGAAAAGGGAGGTATTTCCTGTATGTTCGTCTTTAAATAGAATTCTGTTCTGCCTTCTCATTGGTTGTAAACCCAACTACATGACTGCCTTGTCGCTGCCTCTCTGTACAGACCTCCAGGTCTTCTATGGCTGGTATTGAGATTAAAGGCGTGTGTCTCCAATGCTGGCTGTATCCTTGAACACACAGAGATCTACCTAGTTCTGCTTACCAAGTGCTGGGATTAAAGGCATGCACCACCACCGCCCTGGCTTTCGCTATGGCTTGTTAATAGCTCTGACCCCTAGGCAACTTTATTTATTAACATACAAATAAAATCACATTTCAGAATGAGAAGGCACCAGAACTGTGTCACTCCCTGCTTTCTGCACATCTGCAGGGTATGATACATAGCTCCACTGTATAATATTATTAATAATTCCAGTGCACATGCCTTCATCAAGATGGTTGTTAACTCTTTCCTTTATTTCCTATTCACAGTTTTTGTGCACTTTAGCTTCTAAAATACCCAGGAATGCATTTCATGGATATTGTTTCGTTTTTGAATTGAGGAAACACAATGAGTTTATCGGTTATATTCTAACAAAAAAACCATTTATTAAAAACAAATCAAAATAAATTTTGGCAAGCATTAAACAGAATGGTTGAAGTAAAAGGAAATTTTGCATGGAAAACTATATACAGAAAAGTTACTTACATAACATTCTATGCCATTCTTTATCATAACTTTGTTTCAATTTGTCCTCAGTATAATGATGTTTTAAAAGTCAATTTATTTGAAAATAAAATTCCTATTTTTATTTTTTCACAAAATAATAAAAAAAAAATCACATTTCAGTACAAATAGAATACCACTATACCTTCCCAGTGTAGGGAATGGACCTCATTCAGTTAGCCAAGACCTACACAGGATAAACGGGCTGAGTGAGCGAGCTCCCATTCTCTGTACCTGACATTCCAACCAGGGCCTCAGTCTTTTCCTGCCTTTGAACTCAGACTTGGACTCGAACTTACATCATCAGTGCTCCAAGTCCTCAGGCATTCAGACACTTGACAGGAATTCTATCTCTGGGTCTCTTGAGTTTCCAGTCTGCAACTATAGATTTGGGGGCCTCTCAGACTCTCATAAATGTATAAGTCAATTCCTTTTGATAAAGATAGATAGGTAAAGACAGATATGCAATTTGTGTTCTCTCTCTCTCTCTCTCTCTCTCTCTCTCTCTCTCTCTCTCCCCCTCCCTCCCTCCTCTTTCTTTCTCCCCTTTCTGGAGTACCTTTACGAATAGCATCAACCCTTATTGCAACTATCTGCAATTTCTCCAAAGCCAGGATGCAGCCATAATTTTCAAAACCCCTCTGGTCCCAAAGGAGTCATTATCTCCCTCCAAATCGAAATGATTTCAAGATACACACAAAAGCCCAAAACAATATATAGCTTTCTTTTCTTGTTTAGTTTAAGTTTGAGCACAGAAAAATCCACTGGGACTTTCTGTATTAAAGAAATACATGTATCCTACCTTCTGCCTCTTCGCCATCAATTATTAAAGATGTGAAGGCCCATTCCGTGGGGCTGCATCCAGGCCTGCTGCTGATTCTCATTATGAGGTCAGCAGCTCCACACTAGAGGCCCTTTATCTTCTCCCAAATGGAAGGAGGTGGCTGTCACCCACCCAGGACTAATGTGCTGCAGGGGCTCAGTAGGAGAGAAGGACTCCTTGGGGAAAAATGATCATGTTTCATGCCACTGTCCTGAGAAACAAGAGAAAAGAAACTGGAAGTCGCTGTTCCTGACAATAGAATTTGTTAACAAAAATAAGGCTTTGTTCGTCTGAGCCCTGCGTTCCAATGTGAGATCTAAACATGGTAGAGCTCGGCTCCTTTCCCGAGGATCTGGCAATGCAGAAGAGAGGTCAAAGGTGAATAAGAGAAAGTATAAACAAGCAGGGGGGTACACCAACCCTTCACCTCTGGGCAGGGCCAGGGCTTCAGCTGAAGAGGAAGGTGCATCAGCTCCTCCTGGCCCCACTGGCCACTGTACACTCACCTCAAACTTTCTTTCAGTTCATTATTTCCTCATAGCATTGCTGCACTCTGGATTTGGTGTGTGTGTGTGTGTGTGTGTGTGTGTGTGTGTGTGTGTGTGTGTGTGTGTCTGGTGTTAACCTCAGGAACTGTCCACTTCCTTTAAGACAGTCTTTCCTTTGACCCTAAAGTTGTTAATTGGGCTACACTGGCTAGCCAGTGGTTCCCAGGGATCCTCCTGTTTCTGCAAACGCACCGACCAGGGCCTCTAGTATGGATTCAGGGGGTTGAGCACAGTTCCTCCTGAAAGCACATTACTGACTGAGCCACACCACCAGCCCCTGGGGTTCCTTTTTCTTCCCTGATTCTTCCTCCTTCTTTCTTTATCTAATCACCATGTGTCTCCCTTGCTAGGAAAACAAAAAACAAAAAACAAAACACCACAACAGCAGGACTTAAAAATGCCTTGAATAGAATCGGATCACAGTCAGTATGAGAAGGCAGGGAAGCCGATCTGGCATCCAGGTAATAAGACAAGAAAAAGCCTGGGGAAGGAGCCTGGAGACTGTTCACAGAAGCAGACCATGGCCCCATCCTCCTCATGTCCTATTACCATTCCAAAGTGCGATGCACACTACTTCCTCTGAGTTATCTGCCCTGAAGCCTCAGCTGAAGCCTTCAGCTGAGCAGACTCTTAAACCGTCCCTAAATCCCTGCACCTCTTGTATCTGGCTATTTCCTACTGGGCCTCGCAACATGCTGCAGAGTCACCCCACATGCTGTGCCTGTCCTCCTCCTCTGTAGCCGCTGTTCCCTGTGCTGAGAATACCACCCCTCTTCAATCCTTCTATGCCAAATAATGTTCCACTGATCTTCAAAACGCAAAGCAGCGGTTTGAAGGTGTGTAGACACTACATTAAATAGGCATGTCCCTTTGCTCAGCAGGAAGTCGTAAATGGTTGGGCTTTCCCCTTGCAGAGTAATTCTCAGCCCCTCTCCAGAAACCCCTCTCTGTCCCCCGCAGCACACAAGTCCTCTCTTACTGAGTTGTCTGTGGGGAGAAGTAGTCTCACATTAAACCCAAGCTCTCATAAATTACATTCTTGGAGAAAAACAGACTTTTGTATGAGCAAGAAACAAATAAATATTTAATTACCCACTTCAGATAATAAATAAGAGATATGAAGCAGTAGAAAAGGGTAATGCTATCCCTGAAGGGCTACACTCCCTCCCCTGACTTCCAGTGTGCTTCCAGTGTGTGCATTGCGATGACTGTCCTTTAAAACCGGAGCACATCTGGGCACCTATAACAGTGGACTTGGGTACTCTGTCTACGATATGCCGTGGATACCTATGTCCTGTCTCCTCAAAAATTCTATAGCCTCCACATCATTTGCCTATTCACATGGTGCCTAGAACAGGCCACAAAGCCAGGACTTCAGCTGCCACTTGGTTAAAAAAAAAAAAAATCACTTGAAGCACAGGTGCTACCACAGCCGGTCAGAGCATCACCTGTGAATGCAAAAGATGAGAGATGAATTCAAAACCGAAAATACTATGAACTTTGACATAAGTCTGAGGCTGGCTCTTGATTGTGAGACTATAGCTCAGCATCCCCCATCAGCATCCCCCACCAGAATCCTCCATCAGCATCCCCCATCAGCATCCCTAAAGTGAATTTTTTTATCTTATTAAAATCATCTTTATTTTGATACAATAGAAACCTACAGCAAGTGAGTCAGACACAAACTGATTTCAGATGAGATGAACAATTTGTCTCTCGGATGTCTCATTTGTCCCTAGGTAGCTGTACTAAGGCATAGTGAAGTCACTAACATCACTGTAGTCGACAGGAAATTACGCTGATGCGTGCAGTAAAATGGAACTGAAAACATTGTTTCCTAATCAATTATACCACATGAATTCATCTGGAAGGAGAACACAGACAACTCCTCTCCTGGTTTTGCACTTCACATTTGTGTTGGGTTGGGCACACCAAGAGGGAATAAAAGAGGGAAGTTGGGGTTCATGATGGCTGACTGGGGTGTGCTGAGAACCTGGGGGAGTCTAATTGTAAGAGCGTGGCAATAGCAAACTGAACTGAATTTTATGTTGAAAAATAAGAAGCAAATTTGGGGCAGAAGGACTACCATCCGTTTCCGCACACCCAATAGCTGGCTGGGGACCAGTGATACCCAGATCCAACACAGACTAGAGAATTGCTTGAGCAACTTGACAATTGCTGAGCTCTGATTGGGGGAACCTGTTTTCTGTTTCATGGTCCCTACAGGGAGTAGTGTATCCTTAAAAGGAAAACAATACATATTTTAAAATTCTTTTCAGAAAGTATCATAACTCAACCCATTCTTTTTGTACAATTAATATAATAAACTAATAAAATTGGGGGAAACATAATTCCTCCAGAACACGCCACTGGGTTTTACCCTGAGCGTACTGCCGATTCCATAAAGTCTTGTTCTATTCCCTTTTTCATTGCCCGACAACCCTGCTGGTCTTCACCGCTTGGCCTCTGTCCTTAACAAAAAATAAATTCAAGTGGCCTCAAGGAAAAAAATGAAGATTATATACAATCTGCCAATTCATTGCCTATTTCCCGCTATTCAGTATCTCTCAAAACATAAGAATTAAATAAATTCCTTTCAAAATGCTACCAAATATCATGGGGAATTTGTATTAATAAATGAGTAAGATTTTGAGCAGCATCTTCAATAACAAATCTAAAATAGCTCTTCTGAAAGAAAAATACTTCTTCAACCTTAACCTATAATATTAACACAAAACAACACAAAAATATTTCAATCTGGCTTTCCTTTAACAACGTGCATTTCTATATATTCATATGAGCATGTAAAATGAAAATTATTAAATTCAATATAATATTTTGGGATAGTATAAAACAGACCAGAAATCACTTTCTGTAAAAGGTCAAAGAAAAATGTTCAAGGTTTTGAAAGTCTTCCAGTCTCTGTTACAACTCAACTCAGCCATAACATCAAAGCAGGCTTAGACAATATGTAAGCAAGTGAGCACAGGAAGATTTCAATAAAACTTTATTAAAAACATGGTTATTGATGATTACAGGTTTAGAATACAAGATCAATAAGAGTAATAACTGCATTTTTCATGATGTAGGCTCAGGGGCAGGAATAATGACTGGTATATGACAGATGTTCAATAATGTGAATAAAAATGACAGATCTTATAACCAAAAAAGAAAAGTATTTAAATAATATTTAAAACTACTCCAGAAAAAGCAAAATACTTTGCTCATAATAACCAAAAGGAGAAAATAATCCAAATGCTCATCAATATATAATGTGGTACAACCATAGGATAGATGGGCTGTTGCCTACCACGAAGACACACGCTGCAGCTTAGACAAATGAGAACACTGTGCTAAATGAAAGAAGCTAGGCACAAGGTCTACATGGTGTATGATTCCACTCATGCAGGTCCAGAAGAGGGGAGTCTGGGGAAGAGGAGAATAGATTGTGATTGCTTTGTAGAGAAAAGTATTAGCTGGAGGGGAGTTTGTTTGGAGTCCAGAATGTCTGTAATAGACTGTGGCAATAGCTACACCTATCTGTGAATGGGCTTTAGCATTAACTTTAACATACACTTTAAATATGTGGGTTCTATTTCAGTAAAACTTACTTTTTAAAAGTTCACTCTGTGAAATACTCTATGAAGAAAATGAAATGGCAGCCTACACATGGAAGAAATTATTTGCAAACTGCTAACCAAGGAGCTGTATCTTGAATGAAGAACGATCAGAAGTCACTATTTGGTTTTGTTAAAGTCAACTTTAAAATGGTTGAAAAATATGAAAGTATTTTACCGAAGGGGGTTATACAGACAGCAAAGAAGCACAGGAAAGTGCTTGGCACCATTGAGAACTGTGGCAATGTCAGTTAAACCTGCAATGAGACACACTACACATCTCTAAGAATGGCTCTTTTCCAGGCATGCGCAAGCTTTTCATTTATTTGTCCGCTCAGGTATCTGGACATCACAACGATCACGTCAGGGAAAAAAGTCCACTCCTTTGGTTGGATCAGTCTGCATTCACTTTTTGCCAACATCAACACAGTCCTCTGCAGTCCCCTGACCTTTCTCACCCTGTTCTTGTGTTCCTTTCCCTGTTTCCTGGAAGTCTTTTTCTTCTGCTAAAAGCCATGTCTTCCAAGTCCTGTGTTTAGTCCTTTGCATAATCCAAAGAATCATAGACCATGCTGAAGTCAGTCTTCTTGAAGGATGCCTTTATTTCAATGATAGAGATGAATACTGATTTTAAGAAGATACCAAGATTTACTGTGCAGTGGGTTTATTGGGATAATCTCATCACAAGTCAAGGAATATCTGTACACTGAATTTCTCCATGTTATTTCTTCCCTCTTAGAAAATGTAATTATTACAAAGTAAAACATTTTCTTAAAAGACTTTATATAGTATGAATCTATTTGTACAAGTTTTTTGGGGCAAGAAGAGTGCTAGTCTCTGAGAGGTCCCAGGAAATGACTGAGAAGGGTTTTGAGGGGGCTTACCAAGCTATGGAAATGCTCTTCTTCTAATACAGGCTGGGATATTAATCAGCACTCATGAAAACTGAACCTGGTACTGCCAGTCTGTAATCCCAGCACTCAGGAAGCTAAGACAAGAGGATCATGAGTACAAGTTCAGCCTGGATGACATATTAAATTCCACATTACCTGGGGTCACACAAAGAGATCCTGCTTCAAAGACAAAGGAAAAAATCACTATCACATTTATGATTTGTGAATGTCACAAAATAAATATAAAATTTACCTCAAGACGTAACTAAATAAATACTGAACTCTGTTTAATGATATGCCTACTGCATTACTTAGAGGTAAAATGTATTAATGTCTTCAGTGAACTTTAAAATGCATCATAACTAAGACAGGTCTGGAAAAGCAAAACAAGAGGTGGATGTAACAGAAGGCTGCATAATAGTTTCTCTAAAATAGTAAATGTGGAATCTAAGTGGTAGGTACACTTTTATTCACAATAAAATTCTTTCATTTTCATGCATGCTTAAAATTAAATTTTCATGTCACTATTGGGAAAATATTAGCAGGTCTTCATTAAACTTTAGTTGAATCTGGTAATAAACAGGGCACAGTAGCATTAAAATCCAGGGGCAATTTATTAATTTTTCCAGGCCAATAAGAGTTTTTTTCACCGAGTGGAAATTTTACTGACACACACAGACAGACAGACACACACACACACACACACACACACACACACACACACACACACACA